>NJDC01004985.1:59484-111612 GCA_002245475.1 Calephelis virginiensis
GATATACCTTTTTTCCAAAGATAGCAAATAGTTCTGAAATGGTCCTACATATTTTTTATCAAAATCCTTCTATTATTCGGAGGTTAAGTTAGTCAGTAAACTTAACTACCATCTCGGCTTTAGGTTGGCAACGCATCATTAGGTACCACCTTTGGCGTCTCTAGGCGGCGTGAATTTCTTACCAACAGGAAATCCGTTAGATTGTTTGTCTTCCAGTATCATAAAAAAAAGTTTTTGAGTTATTCAAAAACCAAACCACCCCTTTCCGAAAAAGAACCATCGAAATCGGTTGGCTATTGACAAAGTAATTGCGTAAAAAATATACAAAAAATAACATTCTGTCGGATTGTGAAGTTCCTCTTTTTTTTGGGAGTTGGTTAAAATGTTCGATAACAAAGTCACGAAAATAATACGAATAATCCAAAGACTAGGTTACATCTATTTATTTCCCCTAGCGTTATCTATTATTTCCTTACATTATTGAAACTTCACTGCTTCCTTATTGCTGACTTCCTTATCAGTTATCACCATGGATACAACGTTGCTATGTTTCTTTAAGAGACTAGTGAATTGTAGATTAAAGTAGGATAAAGTAAGACATATTTTGATATTATGAACGTGTTTGCAATATCCAAAATAGAAGGAAGTCTAAGAATTCAAAAATTCCCAGGTCGAACAACATAAAAAACAGAATATTATGCATTTTCTACTTTTAACAAAAGTAAGTAAGTAAAGCATCGCCTCTGTGGTCTAGCGGTTCAGTTGTTGGATTTGACTGCATGAGGTCCCGGGTTCAAATCCCGGGTCGGGCAACAAAACGAAAATTGGGTTGTTCCAATTTTCTAATAAAAAATGTTGCTCGGGATAGGATATGTGCCCGGTTGGCGATGGGCTTGCCACCTATCACATTGTGGGACTTAGTGTCTTCGGCTAGTCGTGGGTGCCCTGGTTGTACCTCTGTCTACCTCTTCGGGGATATGGGCGTGAAGATACTTTTTTAACAAAAGTAACGTTACCCGTGATTGGATAGGTATACCCGGTTTCCACCTATCACTATGGAACTTCGTGTCTTCGGCTATTTGTGGGTGCCCTGGTTGTTCTTCTGCCAACCATTTCGGGGATGTGGACGTAAAAAAATCTCATATACAAAGGGTGACACGTATTAAAGTACCAGCCAAATTTTAAAAACGTTTCGGTATCGATAACACTTTCGATCTATAAAGTAGTAAAAAAATGTTGTCCGAAGCAAAATTCAAGTTGCTTGGTTATAATGTAAAGAAAGCGTAAAACTGGTTCCTACCAACCGCAGTCGCATTCACCGGTGATATCATGACTCGTACTAGGTACGATTTAATGTGACAATAAGTGAAGCTTTTTTGTGGATTGTTTTAAACGTATGATGTTAAAAGTAAATTTCACAATTAGGCAATAATACTATTTACACCTTTACTACCTTTTATAAAATTTGACCGTTCCTTTCAAGTCAGACATGTTCAGAAATAAAAATATACACCTAGACAAATATGTACACAAATCACCCCTGGGCGGATGGACTAATTTCACTATTATTTTTGTAATATAACCAATATAATATAATTGCCAGGAAAAGGTTTCTATAAAGAGACAAACAGGAAAAGTAGCAAAAATAATCCTTTATTTTCTTCCATACTAACTATTAGTAAACTTATGTCGGCTGGTACTTAAATTAATTCCAGAATAAAAAATGTTTACCTCGCAAATGAATGGCTGCCCCCATCAAGAATGGAATCCAAACCTTTGCTACTGGTCTGTGGAATTAGGCCACGGTAATGAAAAAAAATACGTTACCGTGATTCGGTGTTAGCGTCCAACATTGCACAATGAAGCGATGAGTGAATCTCTATTTCCTTTGGTCAACGCATCACGCAATTATTTTATTAATGTTCGAATTAATTGTAAAATCACTCAAACCGGAGGCTATATTGTACGAGTAGGTCATTATTTGCTAACGCTATACATGTAAAATAACAAAAAACCTTTTAAGTATCAGAAAGCTTAAATTCAACTCTCTGTTATGAGTTATGGCGCTATTGAAAAAAGGTGGTCGTAGTTTTTAATCCGCAGGGAGAAACGAAAGTTATAGCCAATATAAATGTGAATTTCATCTGGAACAAGTTCATTGTAATGAGTTCTCATTCAGTAAGTTCTCAGAATTGTGTATCTCATGGACACCCGAGTTAACGGTAAAGAAAGGAATTCAAAATTTCGCCACGGGACTTGAATCCTCAGTAGCTCAAACGGTTAGAGCATTCGTCGGCTTGAGACGAAAGGTTACAGGTTCAAATCCTGTCTGGGGCGAATTTCTTACTTTAAAATTTATAGAAATCTTAATAGTCGTACAAGCAAAAACGTTACTTAATATTTGGGCGTCTAATATCACTATATTTTATTATCACTAACTATAACAATACATTTTATCCTTATTGAGTTAGATTTACAAACTGATACTGAATACCGCAAATAACTAAGTTGAGCAAAGAGCAGAAAATGTCTACAAAACAGCAACAATTTGAGATAGGGGCCTTCAGCTCGCAAATTAATGAAGAGCGGTCAGAGGGAATTTATTAAGGTTCCGCTCGGGCTTGTTCTCATCTGTTAGTGCCGCATATCCTGAGATATAGCTTTAAAAATGGCCACACTAAAGTACACAGATTAGTTTAGAGAAATATTTACTGAAAATTGTTGTAAGAATATCTGTTTCTTTCGCAGAGGCAACCCGTTGATGTATTGGCATCAAAAATCTTTGTCCTTTTTCAAGGTCTTGTATGCTTCTATATTAAATTACTTTTCAGACGTTTTGTTGTGACAACGAAATATACCTACAAACTTATATACTTTCGCTTTTATAAGCTTTTTTAAAGAGGTTAGTGTTTGGTTATTGATAAAAGGGACTAAGATTTTCTTGACATTTTTCGTCATAGAGCAGCCACCCAATTGATAAGGTTTTAGTATTTCATTCTGATGTATAAACACTTTTTAGTTCACGTGAATAGGTGAAATGTTTCCTATTTATTTTCACTTAATAGAATTCAAAACAAAATCGAAAACTACAAAGTGATTATGGCAGAGAAAAATTGGAGGTTGTCAAATCCCACCGAGAATTTTTATCTATTTGTCGCTTTGTCATCAGAGTAACGTCGTGCATATATGCATATTTTTTTATAGTCTAGTCTTAACCTGATGAAGAGGGTTAATATTTTGAAGAACACCGGCTGTTTCATAATAAGCGTCAACTTTTTTGAATACACACATACATTACTGGCGTGTTTCCAATACATTTTTGGGATCTTAAGAATGTTTCATTAAATTACTGGCTACTCGACTCTCCAATTCGAAACATGACAATAACAAGCACTCACGTTACCACAATCTTTTTTATAACCTATAGATAGTAATGGTGGTATCATTACGGAAAAATCGTTAGAGATATATATAATTGACCGCCTTTATGGTACTATCAAGTGTTTCTAAGTAATTGTATAGTTGACTAACACCCTTAACACAAGTCTACAATTTGCTTTGAGGGTAATTTATTAATCCGTGATATACATATAAATATTAATAATACAATAATGTAAAATTTCTCTAAGAGCAACCAATAGATTTTATACATCCCTACACCAAAACTTCCTTCTCAAGTAACAAGTTATATTTCTAATCTACCCTCAGATAAATTTCGGCAAAACCTTTGCTTTGAACACTATGCCGACAAAAAAGCACCGACAACTGATTGCTTACATTATTTAACAGTTAATCATGCTAAGTCGACATACAGGGTTAAATGGAAAGTAACTGAACACAAATGAAGTGAAATTTCTTACATTATAAATTATAGCGGATTATGTTAATTGGTCACCCCCGTATCGGTAGCTTTATGAATTAAAAAAAATAATTGGTTTGAATTTTAATCACCTGTGCTCTATTGACCGGTGCTGGTCTTGGTTGCGTAAGGTTTTGGGTTTGAGTCGGGCAACTAAAAATTTATTTTTTCGATTTTCTTATTCACACTCTGTGTTGGTCCGGGTTTTTTGCAGAATAGATCATCTGCCTTCCTGTCAGGCAGCTAGCAAAAGGCGAGCATAGGCTTATTGTCACTAACACCGTGACATCTGACTAGGTGGTAGAGCTTCCCAGCGTCTCGCCCGGATTGGTACCACTCCCTTGTCTGTGCCTGCCGCCATAACGTTAGTGCTTGCTGTTGCCGTGTTCCGGTTCGGAGGATAAAGTAGCGGGTAAACTTACTTAGCCGGTAAGGCCTAAAATCCCGGTGTCAGGTTGGCAACACATCAATACTACTTTGGTCTTTTTCTTTATGATATTGGAAGGCAAACAAGCAGACGGATTTCCTGATGTTAAGAAATTCAAGCCGCCTAGAGACACCAAAGGTGGTAATGGTGCGTTGCCAACCTGAGGCCGGGATTTTAGGCCTCGAGCAAAAGTAAGTTCACCGGCTACCGTACCATCCGAACCGGAACACGACATGACGTTATGGCGGCAGAAATAGGTAAGGCGGTGGTACCAATCCGGGCGAGTCGGTGCTAAACTCTACCACCTAGTCTCTAGGAGGCGTGAATTTCTTGTCATCAAAAAATCCGACTGTTTGTTTGGTTTCATATCATATTTTTATAAAAAAAACAGTTCTAATTTATTTATTTCTATTTTCTTCTTAACGAAATAATTTCTTCAAAAAATCTGAGGAATAGAGATACAAGGGTTTGCCTTTTACACTCTAATTATTTTATTTCCTGTTTATGTTTTTTTAATTTCGCGGTTTTTACATCATGGGATTTTATGCTAATTATTTAAAAAATCGATCTTTTTACTCGAATTATTTCGAGTTTTCCGATAAATAGGTATTTAATTATTACTTACTAATATTTTATTTCAGATTTATATTGCCTTTTGTATAACTTTACCTATTCACTGCTGTTATTACTGTTTTATGTACAATAAAGTATTCAATAAATAAAGAATATACAGAAAGAACAGAAGAGTAAATTTTTTAACAATTCAAAATATAAAAAATATAATTCTAGAATAATCTCGAAGCCTTATGTTTGAAACAAACTGCTCTAAAATAGGTAAATTATACGTTTGTTAAAATATAAAAACTGTAAAAAATAAATAAAAAACTTAGTGTCACCGATAAAAGTAGGAACAAATAGACAGCAAAAGTAGTATAGACGAAAAAGCATGCTTTTGTAAAGTCAGTTAAAAACTAATAAACGTAATTACAACATTTAAACGCGATATAAAATCAAAGAGTCATTACAGTAAGTGCAAACTGTAATAATGTTTAATATGCGGAACGTTTCATTTCTGTCTGCGGTATCTGGATCACTAAAATATTATAAATGCCTACTAAACATTATAAATTATATTAGGGACATAAATTAGCACGTGTCGGGACAAACTGCGAAATTTCAGCTTCATTTTCAATTTGTTTTAACATCAAATATAATTTTATGGTTGAAACTATTACAAATCTATATATTAATACGTGATGCTAAGACTTTGGACCCCTTTTTACGAAAATTGCGCTGACGGAGGAGCATAAAATTTAGCGCACTTATAGTTTATGTGTAGGAGAAGTGTAGAACGCTAATATTTTTCAATAATAATGCAAATAAAGTACATTAAATCAATAAATAAAACATTACCATGCATTTGACACACATAAACAAATATATTGATGATAACAATAAAAGATCACAGATGGCGCACTAAAAGTTTGAAAACAAAATAGTTGGTCATGAGAAATGAAGATGGCGTTCTTATCAACAAGATATTAAAATTTATTGTGGTCGAATTTCGACCAATGGGGGAACCACAAGTAATGTTTAATATGCGGAACCTTTCATTTGTGTCTGCGGTATCTGGATCACTAAAATATTATAAATGCCTACTAAACATTTTAAATTATAGTAGGGGCATAAATTAGCACGTGTCAGGCTCAGGACAAACTTTGAAATTTTAGCTTCATTTTCAATTTATTTCAATATCAAATGTTAAAACTATTACAGTATTAGATAATTTAATTTCTAATCTAAAATTCGCTTTGTTCTGAATACTCACAAGATTTAGGTGGGATCATGGGAGGTTGTATTTTCAACACATTGAAGTTCACACACACTCAACACACAACACCAAAAGAAACACATTTTTAAATTGCTCGATCCGAGAATCGAACCCGGGATCTCATGGAGTGAATTCCAACAACTTTTAACTAGGGACTTACCTTTTTGAGTATAAGAAAGAAAACAAACAGACAGATTATCTTCGAGTAAGAAATACGCGTCGTATGCAGGCACTGAAGATGTTCATCATTATGTTACGTTGCAAATCTGAGACTTATTTATTAAACTTTCGTGTTCTCCTCTCTCTTGTTTCCTCTTTTCTTCAACTGGAACTCGACAATTTTATTTTTAGAGAACGTCGATGTTACCGAAACATACTAGGATATTAGGTACTTTTTCTGGATAACCTACTATTTAAACCAGACTAACATCGGGTACATATAACCAGACAAGTATTACAGGTAATTTACCTGTCACTGTGTATATATATCTCTTATATATTATATGAGTTCATATAAATACACAAATAACAATAAAATATTAAAAATATTTTTAAAATCGATTTAGGACCTTTTAAAATGAAAGCAAGATGAACACAGGTTTCGTATTTCTCATGTTATACACTACTGCATGTTCCACAAAGTTCGAACAAAATCGGGGTAGTGAAAACAATAGACGATAGTCAGCAGAACTGCCAATGATGAAAAAAACATACGATTTGAATTTGATGTGTATAGGTAAATAGTCAAAGACCTGAATTCAAACATAAGCCAATTTTTTTTAATCAACCCACATAAGATAATTGGGGGATGAAAGTTTGTAAGAAAATATATTCTACGCTGAGAAAGTCGCGGATATGCAACTAGTAGGTTTATATGACGAAATCTCTAGTGCTCCGGAATCAACAACGGTTTCGTTTTTCATTGTAGGAAATTCGTATGCGCCTGACTCGCTCGGTTTTCCCGTTATCATATAAATTACAAAAAATAAAACTGCGGCAGCGCTTATGCTAAGTTCGAAAATACAGAGAATACAATACAAATTTGAAAACAAACAAGAATCAGACTGTTCTAGACGTGATAAAAATGTTTTTTAAAATTCGAAGATTTACTAACGGCAAAATTTAGGAAGTTATTTCTTTTTATTAAGATAGCGAAAAACACACGGCTCTACAGATGGTAAAAGACTACAGTGCCTGTAGACAGTAGCGGTAAGTTGGGCGGGGTTAATCCACCGCCCAGGGCGGTTGATAGAAAGGGGCGCCTGATCGGTTATTGCGCGGTCCCTACTTGTAAACCTCCTTAAATATAGCAAAAAAGTAATTAAAATGAAAACGCTGGGAAACAACAACTAATATAATATAATAAAATAATAATATACAAATAAAACTGTAAAAACTTATTCCAACTATTTCGTTAGCTGCGACATTGCGATTTGTTTTTGAAGTGAAACTTCTTTAGAATCGTTGTGATTTCAAAACGGGTGCAAAGGAAAAAAAACGACAGATAAGAGACACAAATTTATATTCATCTCATTATTTTGCAGGTAAAAGACACAAATATATATATTCGTCTCATTCTTTTGTTGATTTACTGAAGTTTCACTTCTATACTGTATGAATTGCACACACTTCTCTTTTTTTTTCGACAGATGGCAAATGGTTTCGAAATCGTCCTACACATGTTTGAACACTAAGTTTCGTTTTAACTTTGGAGTTACAATTATTAATAATGACGATATCATCAAGACAAGAGAAAAATGTATGCACTATGAAGTATTGCTTAAAAACCACAAGTTGGATCATGATAAAACTAATATGGGAACACTTCGGAATCATAACCTATCTTTTTTAAAAAGAACCATCAGAATTGGTTTGTTATTGGCGAGTAATCGCTTAACAAACATACAAAAAATGTAGTCGAATTGGGAACCCCCTCCTTTTTTGCAGTTACTTGAAAATAATATTATGACCTATTTTCTTGTACTTACATTGAATGTAGGGGGTGCTGTAAAACATCATGTAAAACATAATAGGTATTTTTATTTTAGCACTTGCCCTGTGCTTGGGATAAAGATATGGCCATTCTAAAATGTGAATTTTATCTGTAATGATGAACTCATTTGGTGGGTACTCAGAATAATTGTGTATCTATAGGACATAACTACCCGCGTTTACGGTTTAGAAAGGAATTAAAAATTTCGCCACGGGACTTGAATCCTCAGTAGCTCAATTGGTTAGAGCATTCGTCGGCTTGAGACGAAAGGTTACAGGTTCAAATCCTGTCTGGGGCGAAATTTTTTCTTTCTTTAAAATTTATAGATAATAGGTATTCTTATTCCTATTATCAATTATTTGTATATATGTCTGCTTGAGTGTTAATTCGATTAATAAATAATACTTAAAAAAGTAACCTTCGTATCTTTACATCTAGCTGAACTAAAAAGTAGGAAATTATTTTCTACAAGTTTAAATAAAAAAAAATTGATGATTAAGAAAAACAATATTTTGTTTTATAAAAGCGCGGGGTTCTATAGTTTTTTAAATGCTATGACTAAGAAAAAAAACATTATTAGTATGGAAGCGCAGGGTTCTAAAGTTCTTTTTTAAAAATACTTTATTTAAGAGATATGAGGAAATACCTTTTCAAGCACCAATAAGCACATAACAATAAGTTAATCCGAAAAAATAACTATTTGTAGCTTACTATTGCTTACCTTTTTGTTAAAGAAGTTTTAAGGGGGGGGGCTATTTTTTAGGTTATTTTTGCGTAGCTTTATACGTTTGCGTAACATAGGCAGTAAAAGCTATAAAATAGGAATTGGCTTTTGGGATTGGCGACATAACCGAAATATTCTGCATCTTAAAAAGAGTGTTTTTAGTTAACGTATTTATTGAGCTTCATAACGATAATCTATTAGCTATATTCATACAAATATCTTAACAAGGAGAGTAATTGAAAAGTACGGCTAAAAGTCCGTAGATATAAATTTATATGTACGGTCGAAAGCCCATACACATAATATATCTGCTTACATTACATGGAAAACATTGCACACAGTGTCCTCTATAGTTCTTAGAAGCCCATAGACTTGGTAACTTGAAATTACCGTGAATTGAAAATTGGTAAATTGAATTACTTGAAATACAGCTTAAATATTTTTTATTTACTCTTGGCGAGGTTTATGTTATTTGAGATAGAGATATTCAAAATGATAAAGGGGATTAAACTTTTTTGTTTGAAGCCTGGCTTAGTGCCTGGCCGCCATTTTGTGTTTTTGTTTCAAAATGGCGTTGCATTACAATTCCTACAAATATGGATAGGGGACACTTGTACAAACAAAAAAGTATTAGTATAACTCTGTAACATGACGCTTTAGGATATGTTGACCCTGATACTTTTTCGCTTGTACAAGTAATCTCTATCCATATCTGTAAGAATTGTTGTGCGCCGCCATTTTGATAAAAACATAAAATGGCGGCCATTGACTAAGCCACATAGGTACAAACCCCTTTACATTTGTCCTGTACCATATGTGTATTAAGCATATATGCAGTAAGACTACATAAAACCGACTCAAATTTCAAAGTTCAAAAACCTCAAAAAGCAATAAAACTTACAATAAAAAATAATTTAGAGTTTTTAAGTTATGAGAGGTTTAAAAAAATATGCAGGTCCAATAGAAAACCTCCTTCGTTTCTTCATAGTTTAAAAATAAAATGTGAATGTAGACCGTTTGTGTAAGTCTTCAAAGTTTAATAGTTTCTATGTTTTAATTAAAAGTCCTGTAAGTTTCTAAAATTAGCCTTCAAGCTGAATGGGTCAAATAGAGTCCTTCCAGAGTGAATAGGAGCATTTGTTTCGTATTCAAACCACGTACTAGCACTATTCAAATTAAGATAGCTTCGCAGAAAGCTTTCAAAGTCGAATCTTTGTTAAGGTGCTGCCAACTGCTAGATTTTCTCTTACTGCCATATTGCTTGCGTGCCCCTTGTAGTGGAAAAACAGGAAATTATTTTGAGCCAAAATCAGAAACATCTTTAAAAATAATATATTGTGTATTGTGTTAAAATATCACTTATAATTCACATATAATCAATTTAATAATTTCTGTCATGTTTTGTCAATAAATTTATTTTGAACACAATAAATCATTACTAATATTACAAATGCGAATGTAAGTTTGTTACACTTTCAGGAGAAAAACACTTAAACAATCATCTTTAAACTTTGTACCTACACATATTCTCGGAGATATTAAAAGTAATATAACGACGGGTCCTACGTAAACTGGTACAAGCAGAAAAAAGGTCACTAACGTTTTTATGGCATCATTCGTACTTAAACATCCAAAAAAATAATTAAAATTATTAACGCAGTTTTTTTCTAAAGGATTCAAGTATACCATTTCAAAATTTCAACTATGTATGATGTATAATGTTAAAGTTACACGCATTAAAACATACAAATCGCTCTCCTGTAAAGTTGTGCAACTGCATTTGTACCAGTTTACGTAGGACCCGTCGATAAGATACTTTTCCTTTGCGAGCAAAACCGTGGGTAACATCTAGCTCTATATAAAATAATCCGTAAAATTGATACTCATGGGAATACAATTTTTTGATTTATTTCTATAGGTGTAACTTATAAAACTAAGTACATGAAAGCGCGTTTTGCAGTTCTCAGCACCTTAACTTTTAATAAAGTATATTTAAAAATACATTCATCTCTAAAAAGGTGAAGACAGAATAGTGTAACGAAAATAATTTTAGCGTTTTTTATTTTAACTTAAAGAAATCGACTCTAAGATGATTAATAGGTCGCGATTTTTGGATTATTTTTTCGAAAGATCCGCGATGATTGCGTATTAGTTTTTGTCAACATCCATATTTTTAATTTTAGTTCTATTTTAAAATAATATATAGAACTTTTATGAACTGGACGATTAGAATAAAATGGAACCGTCTGTGAATGACCTACCTTCAAAAAAAGATTAAAATCTGATCGCTTCCCTAATAACTGCATAACAAACATACAAAGAGAACATACCTTCAACTGACTGTTGCTTTTGATAATGTCCTCTTTTCTTGAGTCGGTAAACAAAATTATTTTTGATGGGATCGGAAAATAAATGGTAATATGAATACCTCAATTTGTTCTTGAAATTAATTTATTATACTTAATAATACACTTTCAAATAATTTTTAAGGTCATCAATTTTTTGTATTTTTTTGTATGCTTAGAACGTGACTACTAAGATAATAATGAACAGGTATTGATGGTTCCTTTTTGGGTAGGTAACGACTCCATCGTGGTCCCATATAAATTTTTAATTATCAATCATATGAAAATATACACATTATTAAATATAACTCAAAATCTGCTTGTAGGATAGGATGTTGCTCAAAATATTAAAATGGGACTATCTAGGCATCATTTGTTATCTTTATAAAAAACTAGCAATTTTACGCAGCTTCGCCTGCGAAACTTGGGTTCTACTACACCGATTTTGACAAACAAAAGGAAGCCTATGTCACTCGGGGATAATGTAGCATTCTAAAAAAAAGAAAAAAAAAGTATCTTCACGCCCATATCCCCGAAGAGGTAGGCAGAGGTACAACCAAGGCACCCACGACTAGCCGAAGACACTAAGTCCCACAATGTGATAGGTGGCAAGCCTATCGCCAACCGGGCACATTTCCAATCCCGACCAACATTTTTTTTAATTAGAAAATTGGAAAAATCCAATTTTCTTTTTGTTGGCCGACCCGGGATTCGAACCCAGGACCTCATGCAGTCAAGTCCAACACCCGGACCGCTAGACCACAGTGGTAAAGGTAAAATATTTTTTAAAATTGGTCTAGTAGCTTTGGAGCCTAATTATCAAATAACGACTTGATTATTAAATAGGAGTCGTTTTTTTCTGACAATTGTAACAACCCGACCACAAAACGACAATGCACATAAAACATCTTTTGTGGCTACAGGCTGCAGTTATCTTTAACCATCTGGGGAACCGCGTGCTCTTTGACTGACTTATGCCATAAAATGATAATCTATTATGCGAATAATAATCACTGTTTAAGTGTTGTTCCGGGCTCCTTTGCAGAATAAACCATCTGCCATCCTGCCAGGCAGCTCGCTTAGGCTTACCGTCACTAACAACGTGATCGAGTTTCGCAGCGACTCGCCCGGATTGGTACCACCGCCTTACCTATTCCTGCCGCCATAATTAATGCTTGCCGTTGACGTGTTCCGGTTCGGAGGGTAAGGTAGCCGGTAAACTTTCTTTTGCTCAAAGCCTAACATCCCGGTCTCAGGTTGGCAACACAGCATTACCACCCTTGGTATTTCAAGGCAGCGTGAATTTCTTACCATCAGGAAAACCGTCTGCTTGTTTGCCTTGTCATTAAAAATTTAAAAGTCGGGCAATAGAGAAATATTTTTAATTATAAAATTATCCCCATTTATTAAGATTGTCTATATATACATATAAAAGAAAGTCGGGTTGGTTACAACACTTATAACTCGAGATCTGCTAAATCAATTTTCATGGTTTTTGATTCGTTGGGTTTGTCTTTGCCCCGAACAGTAAAATACACCTTAAAAACAAAAAAAAAATATTATAAAAGATTAATCGTCTATATACATACATGAAAGAAAGTCGTAATAGTTAAACCGATTAGGCTGAAAATTGATGGAGAGGTAGCTTAGAACCGTGAGAAGGACATGGGGTACATTTTATTCCTTACAGCAGCGAGGAAATGAGGAAAAACTACTTTTTAATTTTTCCCATACAAACTGAACAGGCGGAACGAAGTTTTGAAAAACAACATTTTAATTTTTCTCATACAAACTGAACGGTCCGAACGAAGTTCGCCGGAACAGCTAGTTGAAAATAAAAAGGCAATAAGGTAGCTTCTAAGATTAGGCTTGTAGCTGAATGGGACAAATAGAGCCCTCCTGTAGTGAATGAGGCCGTCTGTTTAGTATTCAGACCTTGCACAGACTCCATTCAAATTGAGATACACAGCTTCGCGGAAAGCTTCTACAGTTGGGAAATTTGTTAACGTTCAATACTTCTGAGCGTATTCGTTTTAAAGGAATAACTTAAGCTTTACGTTTAGCTAAAAATGTTTTACTAAATTAGGCAAAATTTGCAAAATTGATTTATGTTTCCCAATATTTTATATAAAATAAAATTTTAAATTTATATCCAAAAGTTACAGGGACGTATTTGAAGTATTTGTTATCTATCTTCTCATAAATCATAATTTTAGCACTGTAAAACTGAAAAATTGACTTCGATTTCAATAAATAAAAAAATTATGTACACTAAAATTAAATATTTTACTATGACTTTGTCATCAGATCCAGACTTCTTGTTTGAAGTCCGCTCTTCCAAATAAAAAAATAATTTTAAAATGGAGTCAAAAATTATAAAGAAATCGACTAACATACATAAAAATATAGAAGTCAAACACATAACTTCCTAATTTTTATCCACGTTAGTTAAAAATAAATCTCCAATTCTCTTAGTAGCTATAAGTGAACAAATGTTTAGTTTTGTTAATTCTGTACTTTTTTTTTATTATAAAGTTCTTATGAAAAAAAAGATAGAATATTTAAATCCAAAATTCATAATTAAATAGCTTGTAACGTTTGTCTGTAAAATTATACTGTTCATAAACACTTAATGGTAATTATAACAAGCAGTTTTTTATGGATTTTGTTGTATTTCGACAAGGCCTCCAATTTTTCTCTGTACAAAATCTCGATAAAATGTAATATTTTTATAACATGTCAATGTTCTGAAATTTAAAATCATAACCTTACCTTTTTACAGATGTTTAGAAATTATAGTAATTATTTAGGGGTCATTTTATCTACACATAAGAGAGGAAATTTCCTTAGTACAAATTTAAGTAGGTAGTTGATACTTTACAGCAAACGGATTCTAGATTTTACGTAGAGAAAAGATGGGAATCTCATTAAAATGAAGCTGTTCATAGGAACTCAGCTAATTATCCTGTACCCGTTGACTGACGTTTTAACCAATGACAACTAATACACGAGTATACTGTTAGTTTTGGTATGAGTTTTTCCTTTTTATTATTAATGAGCTATTCTTGTACTGAAGTGAATAACTCATACAAATATGGTATTTTTAATCTAGGGTTTGCCCTGTGCTTGGGTTAAGTTTCTAAAAAAATATTTCGTTATGAAATTTGTAGAAATTTAACCCAAACATAGGGCAAGTGCTAAAATAAAAATTTGTTGAGAGAAACGAAAGTTATGGCCATCATAAATGTGAATTTCTTTTGTACAATGAACTCATTTAGTCAGTTAGAACTCAGAATTATAGAAATATCTATAGGACTACCAGCGATAGCGGTAAAGAAAGGATTTAATAATTTTGCCCCAGGATTTGAATACTCATATGGTTACATTTAGGTTTATTATTAGTTGATCTAAACCCAAAGTAGATATGCAAATTATGTTCTCGTGTTATAAAAGTTAGATAACAATCCTATACAGTCAAACAGTTAAGTTGAATAAGCACCTAAATTCAGAAATGCAGACACCTAATGTTCATTACACAAAAAATCGAGCTCGAGTCTCTCAGTTGGTCGGTGGTTTTTTTCGTGTAGGCTTACCCTTCGACCAATGACGCTGTCAAAATGTCGTATGTCATTATAGCCTTATAGATGTTTAAAAGACAAAACTAGTTGGGTAAGTTTGTAAAATATTGCAAGTTTACACCTACTCTAAAATGTGATTGAAGATAAAATATATAAAAACTCAGTTCGCTATGCATTTACAAAACTGTGCTATGACTCTCTAAGAACTTAGTTTATTCAGTTCCATATACTCATAAAACGTGATCACAAGATTAAAATGTTCCTAAATTCGACCTCTAGCGTCTAAATTCCATTTCGTCACTAACATTTTAAGCGTGAACTACAATCTTCCTGCATTTTATTATCTAACTCCACTTTTTATGGGCGGATTGGAAAACCTTAATAAAAGACTCTTCTTTTGTCATTTTTACGGCAGACCTTCAACAGATTTTACGATTTTATTCCACGTATACTGGCAGTTAACTATGAGGTTACATGTATGAACATATTTAATGGTAAACATTTCTTCACTCTGTGATGTAGTATAAAGTGATTTTAAGTAAGTAAGTAAGTTAGTATCTTCACGCCCATATCCCCGAAGAGGTAGGCAGAGGCACAACCAGGGCACCCACGACTAGCCGAAGACACTAAGTCCCACAATGTGATAGGTGGCAAGCCTATCTTTTTTTTTATTAGAAAATTGAAAAAATCCAATTTTTTTTTGTTGGCCGACCCGGGATTCGAACCCGGGACCTCATGCAGTCAAGTCGAACACCCGGACCGCTAGACCACAGAGGCGATTAAAAGTGATTTGAAATTATTTTGTAATCTGTGGCAACTCAAAATTAGCTATATTATAACAAAATATTATCAAATTTCCCATGTTGGTCCGGTTCGCTTGTGTAGAATAGACTGTGGTGGCCCTAGGCTAATGAAAATCTAGATATTTCAGTCGACACATCAGGCGTTGCAGATTAGCCAATGGAAGGACCGCGCACTACTGGAACCGGACCTACCGAAGCGGCGTCTGCAGATGACCGGACATCAGAGCTGGAAGAGATACCTCGGACGGTTCCCGACCGCGCAGGACGTAGGTATTAAATTATTTTATGTTAGCTTGCGACTGCATATGTAACATTATAAAAGCCTATCAATGAAATAAAGTAAATGCTTTGCTAGCAGTATTATTAAATATACGCAGTCGCTACTTCAATTAGGAACACGCAACCACTCGAGTTCAACTCTCGAGTTAGGCACGTGGTGTTATCGGACGACGTAACTGCAATAGGTCATAGCCACCATTACCATTTGCAAGGCCATCTACCTCTCTATCTGGTATGAGAGGTCAGCCTAGATTCAAATCGGACATTACCAATAAGACCACTGATAAAGTGCTTGTGCTGTAACTTACTTGAAAAGAAATAAAACGAAATTTTTTATTTGCTGAATATGTGTGTTACAAGCTGTAACTAAAGATATTTGTTTATATCAACATGTTCTAACAAATTGTTGGGCGCAAATATTATTAAAATTTAAAAAAATATTATTTAGATTTATAATATACGTTTTAATATATTTCTTTTTTTTAATGATATTGGAAAGCAAACAAGCAGACGGATTTCCTGATGGAAAGAAATTCACGCCGCCTAGAGACACCAGAGGTGGTAATGGTGCTTTGCCAACCTGACGCCGGGATGTTAGGCCTCGAGCAAAAGTAAGTTTACCGGCTACCTTACCCTCCAAACCGGAACACGTCATGACGCTGTGGCGGCAGGAATAGGTAAGGCGGTGGTACCCATCCGGGTGAGTAGTTGCGAAACTGTACCACCTAGTATTAGTAGTAGTATTTGCACAAAATTTTAAAATGTGATTAGGTTTGACCCTAACTGCCATAAGCTACCACCGTTTCCAAACCTAGTCAGGAGAAGAAATGGCGAAACAAACTCCTTGGCAACCAATAATGTATTATTTGCTATGAAATTAGTATTAGGAAAAATAATTACCTTTTACACTATATAACTTTTCTGCAAAAAAATCATTTACACTATAGTAAGCTTTATTTAATAACAAGTCAAATAACTTCAAGGTGACACTCCAAATTTTTTGCTAGTGATAAGTAAAAGAATATTAGATATAAAATTTTGTAATGCTGATAGTATTCGTATAAGCTAGCATCTTGTATAAAATATGATTTCTAATTTTAATTAAAGTTTAGCGATTTTAGTTTTAAAATAATGCTACATCTACTAAAATAGAGTATCCTCACGCCCGTATACCCGGAGATATAGGCAGAGATACAACCAGGGCACTCACGACTAACCGAAGAAATAAAGTCCCACAATATGACAGGGGGCAAACCTATCGCCAACCGAGCACATATCGAATTCCAGGCAACATTTTTTTTGTTGTAAAATTGAAAATTTGCATTTTCTACTTTTTTGGTTGCCCGAACCGGGGATCGAACCCGGGACCTCAAGAAGTCTTTCTTTCTTTCTTCAAATATTTTAGTTATAGAGATGACATTACACAGACTTTTATTGTACTCTTCGCAAAACGTTAAAAACGTCACAATTTCACATGGCTAAAATTTTGTTTTGTGGGACATAGTCGTTTAATAAAAATTACCACCATTCACTTAACCACCAAACAGCGTTAAATTCTTGTGCAAAATTTTATACATAAACTTAGGAATTATTTATTCCCAGAAATTCAACAAAATAGGCTATTAAATTACATGTATATTCTATATTAACTCCGTATCTCTTTCCGCTCGGGAAAAGGGTTACTGATTCAGCATAAATGTTGCATTAGGGACTGCAAAGCTTCTTTTCTGTCAGCGCTTTAGGTTTTAATACGATGTGAATTTTAACATTAATTATACTTGTTCATAATTTTAAAGTTATTTGTTATCGATTAGCTCGAAAAATGAGTTCATCTAATGTATATTATATTATATTATGTATATAATTACATGTATTATAAAATATTATAAAACACACGTAATAACGCAAGTTTAAATATTATTAACCAAATATATTATCTAAAAATATTTAGTAGTTTATAAGTTACGGTCTACAAAACACATAAGTACGAATGTATTTTAAATTTAACACTTGTCCCGTGTTTAGGATAATTTCCACAAATTTCAAAAAGAGCAATATACGTGTGAAATTTTTAATTCCTTTCTTACCGATTACGTCTGTGTGTTACTGTTATATGAGTAGGACGTTTCACACTTTACAATAGCCATAACTTTTTATTCTCTTCAGGGATTGTAATTTAACAATAGACGAAATTAGGTTCGAATCCTGTCTAATGTGAATTTTTTTTTCTTTTAGATTTAGATACTTATTTGTCAATCTTCATAGGTACAAAATGTTGTGCCTACGAAGATTGACAAAAAAGTATCTTCAGGCCCATATCCCCGAAACGGTAGACAGAGGCATAATCAGGGCACCCACGACTACTAAGGCACTAAGTCCCACAATGTGATAGGTGGCAAGCTTATCGCCAACCGGAACATACCTAGTCTCGGGCAACGTTATTTTTATTAGAAAATTGAAAATATATATTTCCTAATATTATTTTTAGTACCTGACCCGCGGATCTGTTGTAAACTGTTTAATATTTAGTATAGTAGTAGGAGGAGTAGTAGTTGGTGGAGTATATTCCAAAAGAGGTTTTAATTTTTTAGACAATGATCAAAATGTTTTTTTTTTATTTGATATGGTATAAAATAATATCTTTTTTGTTGTTTGTCCAGTCAGTTTATATGTGTTTTTTTAAATGGATAATGAGATTCAAGAGGAAGGTTTTCATATATGTTGTGCAGTCCACCCGTGCGAAGCTGGGAAGGGAAGGGCTGCTAGTGAAGAGTAAACTCTTCCTTTAATTCAATTAATAAAATCAGCAAAGGATCGTGTTGGTGGGGAGAAGAAGATGCTCACATGCTTTAATTTTTATAACCTTTTTTTTATAGAAGAGGAGGCAAACGAGCAAGCGGGTCACCTGATGGAAAGTGATCACCTCCGCCCACGGACATCCGCAACACCAGGAGTATCACAGATGCGTTGCCGACCTTTAAGGAATGAGTACGCTCTTTTCTTGAAGGTTCCTAAGTCATAATCGTTTGGGAATACCGCCCTCGGTAACTGATTCCACAAAGGTGTTATACGGGGTAAAAAAACTGAGGGTTTCTTGCGGTTTCCCTCGTGTTTCATTTGCGAAGCGACTGTGAAAACGACACATATAAACTAATTTGACAGCACTAAATGTCTTTTGTCTCTTTCTCTAACTTGTGTTAAAAGAAGTTATCTTACAATAAGGTTAGTTCGTCCGTTATTTACCTAAATTATTTGATTTGAAGTTTCCTTCGACAATATCATTTTAGTATACAATTAAAATGTAATAACACGAAAGTTTTCTTATTCAAAAATATAATTTTCTTGAAAACTTCTCAACCAAGGCGGCAGTCGAAGTTGCTAACATAAATTCAACTACTTTAGATGAATATTTTAAATTATATAAAGGATAAGAGTCCTCGGAAAGTATAAGTTTTCATCAAACTTCTATCGGCGGTAGCAAGTGGACTGCAAACAAATTGAATGACCGCGGAAAGTTAAGGGAAACTTATTCATACAGTCACCAACTTCTGCGAAATTGTATCAAAAGTCAATATTTTCCTGTATGGCTTCTAAGCCTTGAACATGCCTGTTATTAAAACACAGGGCTTATGAGTCCCAGTATCGTTTTCGTTATATTGATTAATCTTCTAAAATGTGTAAATGGTCTTTGTGATACCGCTAAGCTTTTAGACGTGTAGAGCTAAGCTTTTAGCTCTACACGCTATAACTCTACAAAAAAGGATACTATACCATTCCTAAATATCTATCGGATAAGAGTGCTTGGGATTAATTGCCTCTGAAATCAATCTCTTACTTATAATAATGTGTGACGTAATACTAACAAATATGTATAGAATAAGGAAAAAAGACAAGTCCACTGAGTTTCTTGCTGGATCTTCTCAGTGTGTGGCCGCGTTCCAATCCGGTGGTAGTTTTTAGTATTAGATAGACTCGTCACAAGTGCCTCTTGTAAGGTGAATGTTAAAGAAAATATTTTCTATTCTATTCTATTTAAACTTTTCGCTATTAAAATTTACACCTCAGTTAAAATGGCTAGACCATCTCGATACTACAAAAATTATTGCGTAGAAAAAAGCATTGAACATTGCAAAAATTAGTCCACACGTATGCGACAGTAGAGATTTTCATTTCCAAGAGATTTCCCCGTATTGGTCCGGGCTCCTTTGCAGAATAGACCATCTGACTTCCTGCAGGCAGGTCGTAAAAGGCCTAATATAAAGGTTAAATGTCACTAATACCGTGACATCTTAATAGGGGGTAGAGTTTCGCAGTCACGAGTCCGATTTTGTACCACTGCCTTACCTATTCCTGCCGCCATAACATCAACGTGACACATGTACAACACATGTTCTGGTTTGGAAGATAAGGTAGCCGGTAAACTTTTTGCTACTCTAGGCCTAACTTCCCGGCCTCAGGTTGGCAACGCACCATTACCATCTTTGGTGTCTCTTGTGATGTTTCACCATCACGAAATCCGTTCCTTGTTTGCCTTCCAATATTATAAAAAAAAGACAGCCAAACCGTATATTGTGACTAAGGTGTAAAGCTTATAAATAAAAGTTTCTAGAGTTAGAAGGTTGACTCTACATGAGTCATATAGGAGCATAGAAATATTATAGGTCAATGTAGGGAGTCTTGACTACATTTTAATAGAACTATTTTATTTGGATTCTATTATTGCGTTTTTGCTAAATGATGGATTTGTAGACTAGAACTTAGATAGCGGTATTTAAGGCAGATGTGCCATTGGATATGTATAAGTTTGTAAAACGTAGTCTAAAGTAGCGATTTCTAGCACTCTATTTTGTTAAAGTATTAAGGTAGGATCGATGCTATGGGACTGTCGTAATCGTTTTATGTAAATCTATAAAAAAGCGTTTTTTTTCCTTACTTCTCCTCATAATGGTTGTATAAACCATTATGAGGAGAAGTAAGGAAAACTAGCAAATTTTATACATACGTATGGCCTCTGTGGTTCAGTTGTTGGACTTGACTTGACTGCATGAGGTTCCGGGTTCGAATCCTGGGTCGGGCAACAAAAGAAGGATTGGGTTTTCCAATTTTATAATAAAAGAAAACGTTGCTCGGGATTGGATATGTGCCCGATGGCGATAGGTTTGCCACCTGTCATATTGTGGGACTTTATTTCTTCGGTTAGTCGTGCATGCTGGCTGTACCTCTGCCTACCTCTTCGGGGATACGGCCGTGAGGATACTCTTTTTTAGTAGATGTAGCAATATTTTGAAACTAAAATTCAATTCCTTTTGATTTTTCTTACCCGGTATGGGATATATATGCCCGGTTGGCGATAGGCTTGCCACTTATCACATTGTGGGTCTTAGTATCTTCTGCTAGTCGTGGGTACCCTGGTTGAGCTTCTGCCTACCTCTTTGAGGATATGGAAGAATTTTTTTTACATACACAGGATTTGAAATGTTAAAGTAAGAATTTAATTTATACCTCGACTAGTAGAGAGACGAAGGTAGTGGGTTCAAATTTGAGTCATGGCGATTTTTTTTCAATTCTGAAAGTAAATTCTGGCGAAAGCATATTTGTTTCTTAAATACATTGCAACGAAGCATTTTTATAGCCAAAGACAGGGAAGAAGCACAAGTCTCTCCAGACAGTAAGAATAATTATTTATTTATTTATTTACTGTCACCATGTAAAACCTAGGTGAGAGTAGAATAACATGTATATAGACACTATGAATGTTATCAGTGAGTTACTGTCTGCGATATAGATATTATATCTGTTAATTGATATTTCCTTAATTTTTGAGCTGATTTCAAAAATTCTTTTTCCCCATTAACACAAAGTAGGGGTCTGGTGATACATTCCTAGATAAACCCAAGCTTATACTTATTTTTGTGTAGGTACATAGATGATTTGCAAAAACCCGAGTTCAATGTCATTTATATTTTTAGCAATTAATTGCGATTACTTTATATTGCATACTCATATGTACATAGAGATAGATGATTGAAAGTGACAAAGGCTACTTTTTATCCCGATATCTAAACGGGTTCCCGTGGGAAAGCTATTTAACTTTAATATGTAAGCTACAGGCAATATCTAGTTAGAGATAAGCCTTGTTTTTTTAATAAAGCAAACGGCATAAGTCCCATTAAAAAGGATTATGTAACATAAAATCTTATGAGGACGTGATTCCAACCTCAAAGGTGATATAAATATATCGGGAGCAAACGTTATGCTTGAGGCATTATGAAGGTTCTCGCGTCTCCCTGATACCAATTTTATAAATGTGCGGTACGAATAAATGTATCGTGACAAAAAATGTTATTTTTATTTATGTATTATATATGAGCGTGTAGCGTATTGTATACAAAAAACGACATATTGCTATGTGAAAAAATTGGCATATTGTACATGAGAAAACATAGCATATTATATGAGAATACATGTAACGTTTTTAGAAATGTAAGAAAAAAATAGCTTTTGACGAGAACTGCTATTTTTATAATAATATAATTTATATTAATATAATAAAAATAGCACTTCTCGTCAAAAGCTATTTTTATTTAGTGCTATTTATACATAACGTATGTTGTAAAAGTAAAAATTACACGAATTGATCTCTACCTTTCAAATCAATAAAATAAAATATCTTTTTCCCAAAAATGGAAATAGAAAAACGCGGCCACAACACCGAGAAGAGTAAAACCTAATAAAACAATCCTAACCTATAATTGTTATTAATCGATCACAATAACAAAATTCAATCAATGACAAAGATTTTTCATGAAATACTAATTTTTCTTTCTTCTAAAGTATGAGTTATTTGATTCATAATTTTACTAGTAGGTGAGCCTTTTGTAAAAAAGGAAGCTGGTCGGAAAAAATCAACTTCCTTTTCATAGGGTCGGTTAAAAAGAAATCAGTTCCTGCCCGGGATCATTTAGAAAAATTTTGATGTTTACTATTATTTACCTAGAATTCCAAAATGTGATTTCTCCTTGTCTGTTGTACGATCTCCAGTAAATGAATTTGGCAACACTGGTGTAGTATATGACGGTAGAGGTTAAACATATGACCAGATTTTATAAAGACTTATTTATTGAATTAATACAGTTGATCCATGGGCTTACAAACACCGATTTTAAATATCCGCCGGCACTTCCGTCTTTTTGTTCGCGAACCTGTAATTTAATTTTATATACAAAGACTATCACTCTCACAGAAAACAAGGAGACGGCTCTCGTGATGGTAACACATTATTTTCTATGTTTCTCCGTCGTTATCTGGGACTGGAATTTCTGGCTGTGTGTGCAATTTTAGCGGCTACCCTACCCACCAGCAAAGCGTATAACAATGGTGAGCACTGACATACTGGTGGAATATGTAAGCCGCGTAAAAGCAATCTGGGCAAGCGTCTGTACAACATTCTACCTTTTTGTGGGGGGTCGGATCTGTTAGATGTGATACAGTTAGGACCGTATAGGATGCACGGGAAGAGAAATTGCTGAAAGGGAAGCTGGAAGGATTGCCACTAACCTTTATTGTAACTTTGATTACTTGCGGTTTTGGTTCTCAAGCAAGGCCTAGCAAAAATTCACTTGCGGCGCGGTATCAATGAAGACTTGTACAAGGCTGCACTCCATTTTTTTATATAAGAGGAGGAAAGCGAGCAAGAGGATCACTGTGATTTTGAACCACATTAACCGGAAATTGACACGATCACTCGCGGCTTGTCTGCATTGTTTTTCAAAATGCAAGCATATCGTGTTGTCTTTCATGTTTATTCGCGCTCTTCACACTGCGACGTAGCACAAACGGTTGTGGCGCGGGATTACAAAACGTAGAGGCGCAAACACTGCTAGTATTTGAACTTAAATAACATATTTAACAGGTGTTATAATAAGCTACTAACTAATATACTTAGATAACTAAACACGCAGTACATTTTGTACACAGCTTCCACAAATGAGACAATGTCATTATCGAAAAACTGACGACGGCCATGTAGTACATGACTCCCATAATTTTCGTTTTTACATAAACTGCGATTATATAAAAATAAAGTAGTCCATAAAAGGTAATTGTAATTAAGAAACATCTTTTTTTAAAAGAACTAAATAATTTTGCATTTTAACAATTTTAAAAATTTTAGTAATGTCTTCTTGTGCAATAAAGCAGTTGGAATATTTGAAGTAAAGAATTTTAAACTGTGTTTTAATTTTTCAGTCAGTTGGGTTTTAATTTTTTTAATCCAATAATGAAAAAAAAACGAAAAATATTTTTAACACGGGCACAGTTTCATTTCATTTATCTATCTTCTCTCTACCGACACTAATAGACATGTATGTCCTACAGTTAATACAAAATGGCGGGCCTTCTACGAACTTGACAAACGTAGAGGTCAAACATAACATTCGACCCTGAGCTTACAAATAACGATTTCAAATATCCGCCACCAACTTCCGCCTGTTTGTCGGCAAAGCAATAAATCTAATGTTTGTACAATACTAACACCATGAACTGAAATACAGGCTGTAATAATCTGAGTTTTCTCTGTGATATCTTGTGACATTTTTCGTAAGATTGCTTAGAAGTAGACTCTAATGGTAAGTGATAATCGTCACTTATCTACACCATTAAAATTAAGCGTTGCTATCTAGTGTAGCCTAGTTGTAATGACAGAACGTGATAATGGCAAGTACTGATATAATTTATGAATGACTCTTGTACTATACTCAATAGATTTTTATAACTATTTTATCCAACCACTTTAGTTATTTATGCATCGGTATAATCGACGTTGAAGTGTTATATCAGTTTGAGTCATAATATTTCCTGAGATGTTTTTATTTAAGAGTATATACAGTATGTCCAGACACGACCTAGCGATAATTTAGTTACAAAATACACCTGTTTTTATGGACAAAAGTTATTATCGTATTTTATTTCGAAAATGAATAGCGCTTAATATGAGGCTGTACGTACATGACCCCTGCAAAAATATTCAAGTAGTCCTAACTTTCGAATTATTCAACTAAGAACAGTAATTTTAATGTCTTGTAGATACCTCTGCCAAGAGATGCCAATTTTTCTGGATAGAAAGATCTTATAGATATAAAAAAAAATGTTATTTAAACTTTACACTCTTTACTTTACTTAAACTTTTAGGCCTCGACTAAAAGTAAGTATACCGGCTTTCTTTTTCTTCCAACCGTTACACATCAAGGGCAATTACTGACGTTATCCTCAGGAATAGATAAGGCGGTGGTACCAATCCGGGCAAGTCGGTGCGAGACCTATCACCTAGTGAGATGTCACGGCGTTAGTGACGGTAAGCCTATGCTCGCCTTTTACGAGCTGCTTGGCAGGAAGGCAGATGGTCTATTCTTCAAAATCCTCGAAGAAGGGAGGCACTGGTTCTACATAGAGGATTCGGACTAATACGGAGAAAGAACTTAGCATCAAAATTGTACATGTTACCATTTTTTGTTATTTAAATATCGTTTATATTATAAAGGAAATCTACTTGACATGCTGAAAATATTCAAGCGTATTTACGATATAGGAATACGATATTAAGCCGGTTTAAAGGGTATCAATTACGGTTTTGCACCCCTTTTCAACAAAGGGCTCTCAATTGGGTAAGCAAAAAATATCTTTAAGTCATCTTCCTTTTATGAGTTGGGAAAACCTTTAGCCAGCATAAAATTTATGTAGGGCGCAGTTATGTTTTACACAACCATAAAATCAAAAGCAATTTACCAAAAGATCCTATTCATTGAATTTTTCGGGGATTATAAATCATCCGTATCTGTATATAGGATGAACTAATTCAGTGAATTTCCTCTTGTCGCGGTTTTACAAGAATATAGGCCAGTTTCCTGCCAAATCCTATTAATGTTATAAATGCGAAAGTTTGTAAGTATGGATGTATGGATGTTTATTACTCTTTCACGCTCGAATGGCTGAACGGATTTATCTGAAATTTGGAAGACAGATAGATTGTGACCTGGATTAACATATAGGCTATTTTTAATCCCGATCGCACACCGGGTTTCTGTGAAAACGCGGGCGAAGCCGCAGGTAGCAGCTAGTATATATATATGCTGAACAACATACAACATAGGCAACGTTATTTCTATGTAAAAAAATAGAAAATTTGACAGGTTGCTAGTGTTTTATTACATTTATTCCTAGTGATGGGCAAACTCGATATACGCAAACCGGTTTTAGCTTCGACGGTCTTTAAAATCTGTTCTGTATCAGTACTGACGCGTAGATTTTAAGCATCCGTTATTCCGTTTAAAAAAATTAAAAAATCTATTTACATCCGCCGAAAATATGCGAACAAAAATACGAAAGCTTAAATTTAGGAGCATTCTAATTGTTCCGATAAAACGAATATTCGATGATTACGAACAAAAGTTATACGTCGATCCGGGATTAATTTTACCATTTATATGCGAAACTTTTTAAAGGGAAAAATCGACTATGAATTTTAGCTAATTGGCTCGCCCGTTTTTACGTTCATTTTAACCTTCGTTAGTAGTTCGTCGACGTATATTTGTATAAGTCAAAAACTTCATTAAACTCCATTTATTTTAGCGAAGTTTGAACGTACAGCGTGTACTCATGTCGTATTCTTTATATGTATATATTTAATGATATTGGTAGGCAAGCAAGCAGACGGATTTCCTGATGGTAAGAAATTCAGGCTACTTAGACACCGAAAGTAGTAACTGTGCGTTGCCAACCAAAGGACGGGATGTTGGGCTTTGAGCAAAAGTAAGTTTAAAGGCTACCTTACCCTCCGAACCGGAACACGTCACGTTATGGCGGCAGGAATAGGTAAGGTGGTGGTACTAATCCGGGCTAGTCCCTGCAAAACTCTACCATCTAGTAGGATGTCACGGTGTTAGTAACGGTAAGCTTAAGCTCGCCTTTTACGAGCTGCCTGGCAGAAAGGCAGATGGTCTATTCCGCAAAGAAGCCCAGACCAACTCGGGGAAATTAAGTTATTTAGACGCATATGTAATTTATTTGACTTTAGTGGTAATTTTACTGTGCACTTTTTAAACTAATTTCAAGTCATTGCTATCTTCTTTTAATGAGAGTAATAGCAGGCGACAAAACACTTTTAGTGTTTTTAAACTAATCTGTATACGACATTTCTACGAACATTGCCGCTATAACGTCTAATGCTTGCTGTTGACGTGTTCTGGTTCGGAGAGTAAGGTAGGCGGTAAACTTACTTTTGCTCGAGGCCTAACATCCCGATCTCTGGTTGGCAACGCACCATTACCACCTTAAGGGTCTCTAGGCGGTGTGAATTTCTTACCATCAGGAAATCCGTCTGCTTGTTTGCCTTCCAGTATCATAAAAAAATACGATAGAGATTCATATATAAATATCACACCATAATATAATTAAAAGCCGATGGTTATGACATAAGACTAAGTATAAATACGTATTTCATAAGGATACCATAAATTGGGTCGTCGCCACGATAAATGTGACCATTTACTTTTATGGAATCAATACTCCATTTAATTATGTCATCATCATCTCCCCAATGTCGGAAAGCTCTGATTAGATTTTACTAATGACCACTTAAGATTATTGAGATACCTTAATATATCATAATCTTTTGGTATTAGTTCCCTTCTGTAGTTAAGTATTATAAGTCCTTGTGAACGAAAGTAATTTCTAAATTAATGTTATCTTCAAAAGTCATTGTCAGAAATAAACTTGAAGTAAAAATGCTTTATTTTTAAGTATTTTCTTTAAGAAATTAATTACAGGTATTACGTACCTAGGCATTTTCTATATAATAGTCCAATATTGGGGGGTCTTAGAAAATGCCTAGCCTTGTCGTGGTGGGGGAGCTGAGTAACCTGGATCGAGGTGGGGGTCCCGGCGAGACCAATTGGACCAAGAAGGCATCTCTTCAGCACCCCTATCTGTCCAAGAGGGGACACGAGGAGTAGAGACAGGGTGGTGGGCCATTTGGCCCGCGTGGGATGGCGGCAGTACGGCACGCGGAGAAGGGGCGTGGGCTTTCGATATTGCCCAGCCGGTCGAGATGGTGTTGTGTCAAGTACGGGGGTGCCTATCACCACTGGAACCCCGAAGTAGTTCACGCCGTGTCTCCGTGCACCATTTCAGACCATTTGCGGCCCTTATTGAGTGGGGCTACCTGACGGTGATCGGGAGATCCAGTGCCACCAGGGCAGTGGTAGTGTGCGAAAACGTCCCTAAAGCCCTGGTACCTGACGAAGGGGAGGACACTGTGTGGTTTTAGTCGGTAAGAGTCCAATAAAACCCGTCACTTTTCCTAAAAATGGCGGGTATCCATTAGGTTTTGTCACACGTAAAGAAAATTTGTTTTCTAAGAAAGCAAAAGAAGATAGGCAATGTATACTTACAATAAAACTGTAGAAGAGCGAATTCTAGTCATTGAAGATGTTTAAAAAATAAGTGCATTCTACTAAAAAGAGGCAGTACAATATATTTTCAGCATTTTTAGAATTTTTGTCTGTCTGTCTGTCTGTATCATGACTGCGACTCACGCTCAATTTACTAAACCAATCCCAACGAAATTTTGTTGGTAGGTACTTTATGTTTCGAGAAAGGATGAAGAATACTTTAATCCTGCTAACTAAAGAATGGGATAGGTAAGTAAAAATGTTAATTGATATACTTCATTGACGTGTAATCTATTTAATTGCTTCGTTTTTTGTGGTGTGTATTTTACAGATTGTCCCCCAATTTTTACCAAGTCATAATTTTTGTAGTTTAGAAATTACAGCCATATTCATAATCAGTTTCAAGTGACATAGTAATTTGAAAATCGGAATGTAGATACATTCATATTTAAATAAATACATTCATATCGTAATGTGAACGAAATTCACCGGGTCGGCTAGTCTAAAATAAAATCAGGACAGGTGCTAAAGTTTAGTTAATCTTAGTTCTGATCTAAATATAATTATAACAACATGCTATGTAGTTCATATTTCAAGTACTATGATTTAATTGCTTTATTTTTGGTCGAAAAAATTAAAAAAAAATACTTTTGTTGTGCTGAAAAATGTGGCAACCCTATGTACAGTACATCCATAATTTCCAAATTGTGTTTTAAACAAAAACCTTGCTATTTCTCAGGATATCTGCTATTTTAAGTTTTTTTACACTTCCATGGGAAATAGAGTCTCCAGATGACCCATACTGGGTTAACTGCAAATTTAATTTAAATCGATCTAGCTGTTGACTCGCAAATTCAGTATAAACAGACACATTTATAACTATTAGTAAGGGTACCTAAAATGCTTTCATAAACATATTAATACACTTATCGCCTTATTTATCGCCTCCATGATCTAGTGGTTAAGGTGTTGGACTTGACTGCTTGAGGTCCCGGGTTCGAATCCCAGGTCGAGCAACAAAAAGAATTTGAACATTTCAATTTTCTGAAAAAAATGTGGCTCGGGATTCGATATGTTGCTCCGTTGGAGATAGGCTTGCCACCTATCACATTTTAGGACATAGTATCTTCGGCTAGTCGTGGGTGCCCTGGTTGTACCTCTGCCTACCACTTAAGGGATGTGGGCGTGAAGATACCTTTTTTATACCCTTATTTTAGAAGTGATATTAGTATTTTTAAATTTTCCAACGTGTTAGCTGAAGAACTTATTTTTACTATAAGCTTAAATGTTTTCTACTTCGCACAGTCTTTGACATTTTGATTTCTGATTTTGTTCGTTGGTATTGTTCAAAATAACTCTCCAAAGTTTCTTGGGTTAGTTGGTTGATTTTAGCAATCTAAAGCATCGTAAAATTTATTGAAAAGAAAACAGTGGTTCATTATGTAATATATATACATATTTACTGTTTCTGGGATTGGTTGGATTATTTCAGAAAGCTGTACAATTCCAAATTAAGGGAAAAGAAAACAGTGTTCATTTTCGGCAAGGAAAATAAGAAAAAAACTTTTGGTTTTCATAACCATTTCATTATGTTGACTTGAATGTTATGTAAGTAAACGTTTATTTAACAGAAATAACGTTGTTGCCCAAACCCCCGGCATATGGTTAAAACTTATGCTTGAACAAACATATCTACAAATTGTTATGAAAACAAAATTTCGGAACACAATGTTACGAACATATCTTGTTGACAGAGCAGTAACTGTTAAAGCTACATTTTTTTACTGTTACTGTAAATTAACAGGATTTTTTTTGTTTGTTTTGTATATTTGTGTGTTATTTTTGAAGTGGTTATTTTTGGAATGGGTAAAAATTTCTAAACTCGCGTCAGGACACGTGACCTGATCGAGAATTCGTAAGATGGCGCAGGGCGCTTGCGCGAATAAGACGGCGCAGGGCGCTTGTGTGAATGTTCTGGTTGTCATGTTTGTGTACGATAGCGCAATAAATGAGTATTGTATTCTATTCTTACTTAGTTTAGTACTTTTATACTGATAATTAAAGCAATTCGTGCAAAACTATTCCCTAACCATTCCAAAATTTCAAAAATGCACAACGTTAATATTCAAGTTTTCACTTCTGCCGGCACTCCCGGAGTGCAACCCTCCGTTTTTTTTGTGAGTTGTGGTCACAATATCTTGAAATAACGAACCTTACCTTTCGAGAAAAAAATTATCTAATCGCTTCGTAAAAAAATAATTGTAATCAGTTTTTTTGCTGTTTTACTCCGTTTAAATTTACTATAAACTTTCTATTCTGTTTTCCCCGTGTTTGTCCAGGCTGTTTTGCAGAATAGACCATCTGCCTTCCTGTGCTAGGTAGCTCGTGAAAGGCTAGCATAGGTTTACCGTCACTAACACCATAAAATCTGACTAGGTGGCAGAGTTTCGCAGCGACTGGCCCGGATTGGTACCACCACCTTACCTATTCCTGCCGCCATAACCTCAATAACCTCAATGCTTGCCGTTGACGTGTTCCCGTTCAGAGGGTAAGGTAGCCAGTAAAACTTACTTTTGTTCTAGGCCTAAGATCCAGGCCTCAGGTTGGCAACGCACCATTACTGCCTTTTGTGTCTTTAGACGGCGTGAATTTCTTACCATAAGGAAATCCGTCTGCTTGTTTGCCTTCCAATATCATAACGAAAAAAAAAACATTTTTATAATTTAAGTCCGTAAAAAGTATTAGGTTCTACAGATAATAAGAGGCAATCTTATAGATAGTATGGATGTTACTGGTGCGGTATCTTAAAGATCACGTAAACTACATGCTACTCTACGCCTTTACGTAACAAAACATTAGCAAAACCCTTAACGTTCAGCCCTTTAAGTTTTATATAATGGAACTTGTAATTTATTAAAAATCTGAGACTAAAAAATTTGTTTTTCAACCAAACAATGGAATATCGTTGTTAGCTTTTTGAGTAAGCGTGCAATTTTTTACCAATTTAATACAACTTCGTTGGATAGCGAGAAAAGGAGATCGGAAGATAATAGAATTATTTTTTCCAAGCTTCCGCCGTTGGAGCCAGCGGGGGTCGTTATTCAATTACAAGGGCGAAAATACGTAGCGATGTTTACCTGGACTGCTGCGGGCTATCTGCTGGATCTTTTTCATAATTATCTATTAAGCATACCTGTAGCCATATCTATAGCACAGTACAGAGATAAAACAGTATGGAAACTATCTGCAAACGTTTGAAAGTACACTCACACAAACATGCACATCAACGAGTGTCTTAAGTGGTTTTTGCGGTGCTGCAGTAGCGAGTGCGGCCTCAAGATGAGAGTAACGTTGATATTTGTTTAATAATCTTAATATCTTTTTATTAATTCTTTGTATTCGATATTTGCTGGGATTAATTTGAATACTACGTAGTTATTGCAATTCACTTGATTTATCACAAATGGCTTACTCTTGAATCTCGATGTTCTCTTTTCTTCATCTTTATCTTCATGTAAATTGGAAACTGGAATCGGATATTGTCAATTTGGGTACTGTTGAACTAAATAGGAAATTATTACGAATTAGAATTTATACTTGCTAACGTCGGCACTTAGTGGAATTCCAATGTATACACACTTTTTCGTAGTAAAACACTTGTACTCATCCACTATACACTTTATTAAACACTTTACGCTACTCTTCAGCCAAGCGGTTTCACTTTTTACAGCATCATAAGGGCTTTGAAACTGAAGATAAAAAGTACAAGTAACCAAGTACATACATCCAACCAAATATGGACTGAACGTTAAACTAAAACCGTCTTGAAAGGAGCTAGGAGGCTAGAGAGTGATAATAGGCTACTTTCCACACCGATATGTCAAGATATTATTATTGCGTGGAAGAATAAAATAGTAATAATATTATTATTACTATTTTATTATATAATAGTATTATAATATATATTATATAATAGTTTTCTATAAATTTTAAAGAAAGAAAAAATTTCGCCCCAGACAGGATTTGAACCTGTAACCTTTCGTCTCAAGCCGACGAATTATATAATAGTAATAATAATATTATTATTATTATTAATTATTATTAAACATCATCGCTGAAACTTAATTTAATGTTAGAAGTAATTTAATTTATGAGAACAGATTGTTTGAATTTGAGTTTGTATAAAAAGGGAGCCCAGTAGGGAATTTGTGCTATTACTCAGGCACGTCAGATTATGATAGGCGACTAACATTGTACAATATTTAAACATAAAGTTTTTGTTTTGAAAAAATACTCGACAGTGGCAGATTAAGGTACGGTAGGTTTATTACATGCCAATAAGTTGCATCACCAGGCATAGGCAACATAGGCAGATGCCTATGGGGCGTCACAAGGGGGCCGTTATTACACGATAAAAAAATCGATAAAAAAAACCAATGAAATACTGAGATTTGTTGCAAATAGTTAGATAAAAAGCATCTTTTATCGGAAACAGTTAGCATTTAAACTATAGTTTAGCTTGTAGGCACGTCCAATTGCACTTTGAATAAATTTATCGAAAGCCAATTTAATTAATTGTTCTCTTCTTTAACTTGACCTTAATAGAAACTTTGAACTACAAGCGATTTGAGGACCACATGCTCTACACACACGTTATGGCACAGCACATCACACTGCGTTTACTTTGTATTGAACATTTTTGATTTGTATATTATAACCGCACTGCTGCTGCCATACGATCACATTTCAAGTCTAAAATTTGGAGTGTGCTATCCGCCTAAAACATTCTGCAGTAAGACGATTCTGACGACTTGCGTGAGACGACGACGACCTGTGTGATTGACATATTTCCAACAACCGAGATGTAATCAGGCAAATACTTTATTAATTTGAAGCGCTTGTATATGGACGACTAACTGTTTTAGCTATAAGCCGCGGTGCTACGCTAAAAATATAAATGTCACGTGACCCTTTTAGTCATCATGCACAAAAGTCCATTATGTCCTCATTAGTTTCGATTGACTATACATTCAGCATCGTGGGCTCCCATACTATGTCAGTGTCCGTCATTCAAAAAACATATAAAATCGTCATATCAAGATAGCGGCAACGGTAGATTGAAACTCAATTTTGGGATTGCGTAAAATATGATTTATCCTCGTCACAAAGTTATTTATTTTATGAGGATATGAACGAAAGCGTATATGGGTGGGGAAAATAAAATGAACTATATTAATTTGCATCCGATATTATGTCGACTAATCTTCATCTTTTTAGAGTTAATACAGGTTGTTGCTCACGATTACGTCAGTCGTCAGGTAACCCAGGGTCCGTTTTTTAAACCGACCCTAAAAAGACGAGGTTAGCAATTCTACAGTTATATGTTTTTTTTTGTGTTTGTAACGCGATTACTTGGCCAATTATCGTTTTTTGAAATGGTGGACCATGTATCCGAAGTGGTCCCATTTAAATTTTATCATGGTTCGATAGTGGTTTTTGAGTTTATTTTTTGATAAATAATAAATAAATTGTCATTTATGTTGACCACATAACTGATAATTAGGTTAACATATGAAATTTATGCATTATCAATTATACTCAAACCACGAGTGGGATTTCGATAATATTTATGTAGGACCATCTCGGAATTTGAAAAAGGAATTAAAATACCTCGACGTAGTAATTAAGTATTTGGAGTCGTCTTTTTTCAGTTTTATTGTGCCTAAATTATTACTTCTCTATATACTTTAAGAGTAAAAACTTTGACAGTCCGTTCCCTTAAGTGTTTTGTTAGACGATATCCAGACACCTTTTCTTGGGTCCCTTATACTGACGCTTATATAGCGCTGGTTATGTTGATATGTATGATGTATGGTTATATACGTTTCAAGCGCGAAGCTCGGGTTTGATTTCCAAAAGGGGCACGCATCTGTGTGGTGAACATTTAGATGTCTGCATTTCCGGGTCTGGGTGCTTGTTTAATTTATTCTAGTATGTATCTGTTTAAGTATTTCTAATTCTTTGACTAACGCCATAACCCAAGAATGATACTAATTAGTTGAGTTTGGGGTTAGATAAAACAAATAAAAAATATATCCGATCGAAGCTCAGTCTTCTGGCTAGTTAATGTTGGTTTTGTGAAAAGAAAGGGATCGTTTCTTTACTTTACGAATTAGTCCAAAAATAAATCTATTTTAGTCTTTTGTCTAAAATTTCTTTTTGGGGATATCAGTAGACATTTTTGTTAGTTATTTATTGTAATCTAATATTGAGGGGGAACGTGATCTTATTGACACTAAGCTGGGACAGAGGCAGCATCCATTATTCAATGACATGGACCGCAGACTAATCAGGTCCTTTTTATAAACCTTTTTGGGGAATCGTAACTACGAGTAATTATGTCTATTTCTTTGTTAATAATTTATTATTTTACATTTATAAAAAGTATCTTCACGCCCATACTTTTTATAAATGTAAAATAATAAATTACATTTATTACATTTACATTTATTTTATTAAAAAATATATAATTTATTATTTTATTCTACTTTATATATATATGTCCATTTATAAAATAAATATAAATATAAAAATATGTAGATACAACATATTTATTATATATAAAACCAATAATTTTTCAGTTTTTTTACTTTCTTATTTTATGCAAAGAACAGTGGTATGATACAAAGTAAAAGCAAACATAAATTATGCTATTCTTGTGGCTTTGCTTACGTACTTACTAAAGGTATCTACTTTTGTTGTTGTCGTGTAGCAGCTCAGTAGGTCCGGTGTTGGATTTGATTCTACGAGGTCCCGGGTTCGATCTCCGATAAATCAACAGAAATAAAATTTTGGGCCCGGTTGGTGAAAGGGTATCCTATCACATTATGGGAACCTTTTGACCGCCTCGTTGGTCGAGTGGCTAGCATACTCGCCTAACTGCATCGACGTTTCGCGAGGCTTGGGTTCGATTCCCGACGGGGGCAGGCATTTGTGTGATGAACATTTAGATGTCTGCATTTCCGAGTCTGGGTGTTTATTAAATGTATTCTGGTATCTATTTTAAGTATTTCTATGTAATAGTATCGTTGACTAATACCCATAACACAAGCATATAATTTGCTTACTTTGGGGTTAGATTCAATTTGTGTAACTTGTCCAGGGATATTTATTTATTATTTACCTGGTTGTGCCCCTGCCTTCGTATTCGGGGATATGGTATGGACATAAAGATACTTTTTTAAAGCTATGTAACACACACAACATATATCCTCCGAAAATCAGAAGAAACATTTCATGCAACTACAACTACCTCAAAGACATTTTATTACTTAAGTTTTAACCGTATTGTAGGTATAAAGCATTTTTTTTCATTTATTTGCCATAATACAACAAATATTCTCCATTTGAGTATTTGCAATTTTCATTATCGCCACTTGGTGGAACTTCATAGTACAGCTACACATACTCGTACCTTTTAAATAATATACATTCACAATGCATTTTATAAACCAACGTTAAAATTTTACCTTTTTGCAAACCATTTCTATTGCTACAGAACATAATCAGGATTTGCACCGAAAACTATATATACTCTTCATTCCAATATTCATTACTCGGTTGTTAGTATAAAAACAATACTGTGGAAAATATTACTTACTAGCTGACACTGCGAACTTCGTATCGACGGACAGCTTCTAGCAGTTTGCATGGGTTAAAGCATTGTTTTTCCAATTTTACCTGCAATTTTCCCGGCTTTTTTCTTCATAAGAAACTTCTCAGGACATTTACTTCTACAAAAAAAATGACGCATTTTCGATATTTTGGAATGGTTAGGGAATAATTTTGCACGAATTACTTTAATTATCAGTATGAAAGTAATAATTTATGTGGTTTAATACAATATTCTTTTATTGCGCTATCGAACACAAACATGACAACACGAAGATTCGCGCAAACGCCGTCTTACGAATTTTCGATCAGGTCGCGTGTCCTGACACGAGTTTAGAAGTTTTTACCCATTCCAAAAAAAGTGCGTAACGCTGCTAAAAAAGTTTTCACTACAAAACAGAATTAGCAGAATCGGTGCATCCGTTCAGGTGAAATGCGATGACCACGCGAAATGAGGATTCATTTTTATAAATATTGATTAAATAATGAAGCTCAGTAAAACAGCAAAACCCACTCCTTTTATTTGGCATCAAGTCGCAATTTAATAGTTATTATTGGAAAGACAGTTAACGATTCCGAGATGATCTTGAGTAGTATTAATATTGCATATTTTTTATGTAGACGACAAATATTACGTCATCATATTCACAAATTTAGGCATGACCTGACTTAAAAAAAACAATCATGAAATCGGTTCATAAAAAACACGCAGTCCAATTGAGAACATTTTTTTCGGATTTGGTTTAAAACGTGTACATTTAGGGATTTTGGCTACAGATTTAAATTATACAGAGTGGCCTATTTTAAGCCATATTAATGTATAATAAAATAAACCGATTTGGTAGGTCTGTTTGTTTCGCTTTTTGAGGATATCTGTAAGCATTTTTGTCATTCGCCATAATCCAATATTGAGGCTGGAGCGTGATCCCATTGACAGTAAGCTGGACCAGAGGCGGCATCCATTATTCATGGTGACCGAGTAATACTTGATTTGGTTTTGAAATGCCATGGAAGATAAAGAGAGGGTAGGATGATTGAATATCATTGTCATTAGTGTCGAGGCTAATCTTTTTATGTAGTAGGTGCATTAAGAAAATCACCTCTGTGGTCTAGGGGTCCAGGTGTTGGACTTGACTTCATGAGATCCCGAGTTCGATTCCCGGGTCGGGCAACAAAAACATTTGGATATCCAATTTTCTAAAAAAATGTGTTGTTGTGAATGTGTACCCGGTTGGCGATAGGCTTGCCACTTATCACATTGTGGGACACAGTATGTTTGGCTGGTCGTAGCATAAAAAATACCCTGAGCCTGAACACAAGTCGACAACCATTTATAAAGTCATATTTTTATTTAAACTCTAGCATGCATTGCTAGCTTTCCGACTTCGTAACTGATAACTAAAATGTTTGTTTTAATGCGGGTAGCTGTCGGAATTGTAGTTATATTTTTAAATCTTTTACTATGTTTGTTGAAAAAAGATCTCCTGTGTGTTTGTTTGTTACTCCTTCGCGCAAAAATTGTTAAACCGATTTTTATGAAATTTTGGCAGACATAGTGAGTGTAACTTGAATTAACATACGAGTATAATAGAGTTATATTCCGAAAAATGTTCCTGTGGGACCATTAACCACGCGAGCAATGTCACTGGCTTCGGATAGTAAATAAATAAATAAATGTTTAAAGTATCTTCACGCCCATTTCCCTGAAGAGGTAGGCAGAGACACAACCAGGGCACCCACGACTAGCCGAAGACACTGAGTCCCACAATGTGATAGGTGGCAAACCTATCGTCAACCGGGCACACATCCAATCCCGAGCAAAACTTCTTAAACATTTTTGGATTAAATACACTGACCTAGTCCAAAGTGATTCCACATTGAAGTTGAAGTAGATTTAGCAGAGGACCTTTTATCTTACGTCAAAACCATTTAAAAACCCGTATCTGCTGCCATATCGAGATAAGTGTTTTAACAAATCATAAGGGTAACATCTTAATTTTCAACTTTGCAGGTATTTATTACGACGGTGCTTCTTCTGTACATAGTATTAGTCATTGTGTTCCCAAAGTAAGCAGCTTAGTTGGTTTTATAGCTGTAGTGTTTGTATATGAGTGGTAAATTCTGACATCTAGAGGATCATCACATAATTGCCAGGCCACGTCAGAAATATTGAGGTTGGTCGGCGGTGTTAGGCGTGTACACTTCCTCCTGACAGGTAATATAGAATATGTAACACATTTATGAACGAGTAAAATAGATTTGATAGCTTAAAGATGTTTTAGAAAATGTAACTGGAATGTTTCCAGCTCAATATTTTATGTAATAATAAATTTCTCTACAAAAATGATACAAAATTGATATAACCCTGAAGTGAGAAAATTATAAGTGTATGTTATGGGTGTTAGTCAGCAATATTAATAAATGTAAATACTTGAATATATACCAGGATAAATTTAACAACACAAAGACACGGAAACTCTTACATCTATGTTTTTCACATAAATGCCTGCATCGTTGTCAGTTTATTAAATTGTCTCTTTATTTGTTCATCATCAACTTTAATTAAACAAAATTTGATGGGATTTTTACTATGTAACATACAACATAGATATGATTTTATAGACTTTTTAATATCCCCATTTCGCATGATCATTGTATTATCTGAACGGATGATTCAACTTTGCTAATTATATTTTTTATTACATTAGTCAGGAGAGGGTTTGTATGAAAAGAAAAACAGGGAAAATTAAAGAAAAAAATACACAATTTTTTTTCCATAAAAATTGTTACTACTATCAATGTAAAGCAGTACGAAGTTCGCCGGGTGATGTAGTATGTCATAAAAATTTATTAGAGAGGCAAAGTAGCGATCGAAGATTAGTTATATTAAAATATTTTAGACAACCATGAGTGCCATTTTGGACATAAAGTCGTAATACCACAGAAACCACGATATTATACACAATCTATATTGAACTCATTAATGTTTTCATTACCAGTAAAATAATGGTGGTGCTGGTTATAATAAGGTAAAACCACATTTACTCTCTGAAGTTACGTGTAATTACTCGTAAAAGTATTGGTACATTTAAGTAGCTTTTGAAATCCGACTAGTTGATATTTGCAGTTTTACTACAACACTACTTGCACATGTACCTACTTGCTTTCGGCTGCGCTTTTGCCATTGCCTCAAAACGCTACAGTAGATCGTTAGTTACATAAGTAGCAACTTTCCCGGGTAGGTATTCACCGATATTTCTGTCGCCACAAAGACAGTGTGGTCTGGATGGTATGGTAGCCGATACACTGACACATTTGACCTAAAACCTAGGTCACTAGTGCTAAGAACATTAAATAAAAGCAATAACTAAAACCTACAACAATGGCAACACCGCTATCGTTACGAGTAGATACCTATAAATATAGTGATCGATATCGGAGGCGGCCATTACATGTCGGATTGTGGAGCAGGAAGGACTTAATATTTGTATAAGCCAGTCTCTAAAACATTTGGCTAAGGTAAGCCTAAAATGTTAAGTTTTGATGATAGTGTGAGTTAAATATTTGTTTTAGATCATAAACATGTTTCATTTTCTGAGTCTTTAACATAAGACAGCGACGCACTTACAACATCAATGCTGTTTATTGCCATGGTTATATCTTGCCATAGGAAGAGTCATTTGCTATTTCGCTATGTTATCACCCAGATAAGTTGCTGCACAGCGCTCTAGCACCTCAGTTGTTAATGACCCATTTAACCTTTGCTTACCTCTTACGGGCTGGCTGGTTTCTATGGTGCTATTCTACATAGAAGACCCGAACTAACAAGGGAAAAATATTTTCTTAACTTTCAATTTTAATTGCCATATGTAAAACGGATCTACTCGTTCAGCAAAATATGAGCCATTAGGCCACACTCAGAATCGTTAATTAGCATTAATTCTTGTATAGAAAATGTAAACAGTTTGCCACCGTATGCGGCCGTTTGTTACACATCTTAAAACTCGAGATTCCTTGCATTTAGCACATCAGTGCGTCTTCTATACATAGAATTATTATTAGTTCTGTACTAGTATTATAATTTGTAAGATACACTCAGAGAAATCAATTAGTGGTCAATCTATCATCAAGTCGAATCTTGTATGGAAAATGTGAATGTTAATGAAACATAAAAAGATATTACGTCACCGAATGCGGCCATTTGTTACATATTTTAAAACTCAATTTTCCTTGCGCTTTGTACATCAGTGCGTCTTCTGTACGCAGTATTATTCCATACTAATACTATAATTCGCAAAGCAAATATTACAGAGATGGAAGTCACCGTTATTACTAATATACTACAATTTTTGTATCAATTCATATTGTTGATACGAACATCCCGCTACGTCTACAAGCCGGAGGATATTAAACGTACGAATATTAAAGGATCTTTCGATCTCATACTTCAGTAAATATTTGAATTCAGGCAATAACAAATTTAATAAAGCTACATTATTATTATACAAATATTTAGATATATTTGTTTCACTTCATGTTTTGGTGAACTGATTTTCTGTAAATTCTTATCATATAGTAGGTACACAAAGATGTTGATTATACCAAACCACAAGTGTAAGTTTATCTGCTACTTCAAAATAAAAATAGTAGCGAGCACTGATGGTTTGGGTGTAGGGTGGTAAGGTAACCAAAACGGAAGAAGTTTTCAATTAGTCTGTATGTTTGCTACGCAATTATTTCGCGAATTTTGATGATTGTTTTTTAAACTTAGGCAGGTTTTTGCTATCTGTGTTTGAATTATAACTAATCCCAAAAGTGTTTTCTTCCTTTCCAACAGATAGGGATTTACAGTTTGCACAAAATAGGGTACAAAGGGGTAAACCAGTACCTATTGGCTTCGTTGCTTTCAGCTTAAGAGATTTGAGGTTTTTGTTTCGTTATTTTGTTTTTATCCTTCGTGCCAAATGCCGCTGGGAGGTTTTGCAGGGCTGAGATCGTACGCAAATAAGGCTAATGGAATTTGCTGTATCGGCACCATTTCAGTTGTGTTTTTCCTCATAATATAAAGTAAATATCGTGAATTGATTATAGGGAGAAAATTAACTTTGGTGTATTTTATTAGCTTTGCGGAAATGGTTTGGAAATTTCTTGTTAAGCTCGGCTTGTTTTAGAGAAATAAGAGTAATTTTCTTATTTATTACAAAACGAAAACAGACTTTCTTTAAATGTGGTTTTTATAGCAGTGAAAGGAAAGCAGACAAATATCCTAGTGCATTTAGTACACTTTGGATATTTAGGCATATGCGTCAATGTATATGCTACCCTTCTGTACCTAAAGGAACACGATCATAGCTAGCACTTCATAGTCGTACAAGGAAAATCAGCTGTAATACTTATCCAGAAATAGAAGCAAAACTCCACCTAGCATAATTTCTATATATTTTAAAGAAAGAAAAAATTTCGCCCCAGACAGGATTTGAACCTGTAACCTTTCGTCTCAAGCCGACGAATGCTCTAACCAATTGAGCTACTGAGGATTCAAGTCCCGTGGCGAAATTTTTAATTCCTTTCTAACCCGTTAACGCGGCGTGCATAATTTACAGCACCAATGGAAGATTTAAGATAACTTCTATATACTAATCTAGAATGTGGAACTACTAGATTATTCTAGTAGATCGGATCATCCTAATGAACAATTTAATAAATAAAAAAAAATTAATAACGCTTAATGGTCCCGTCCACACAGGTGTTGTTTTGGGATGAAAACTATCCTATATGTTAATCCAAGTTACCTTTTATGTGTGTGCCAAATTTCATAAAAATCGGTTTGTAGATTTTGAACGAAAGAGTAACAAACAAACATACATACTTTACATGAATATTATCCACCTTTCAAGAAAATAATGATCAATTTTTTAATCTGCTCTAGGAAAAAGAAGGTTTTTTAATCGGTTGAATATTTTTTTGTTTGTGATGCGATAAATCGGACAAAAACATACCGATTTTGATAGTTCTTTTTTTTGTATTTATGTTGTAATTTCAGGGTGGTTCCATATTATTTATTATAATGTCCTCGCGGTTGTTAAGTAATACTTAAAATGTTGATAAAATTTATATGGTGCCATATCGAAATCGTCGTCCAAAATACAATTATCAAGCATCTGCGTAAAAAAACCAGTCTCCATGTGATAAAATAATTAAAAAAAAAATAATATCAAATGAGATAAATTGGGAAAACCGACTCCAGTTATTTCGTTACTCAGTCTCGAATTGATAAAAATATCTCTGCAGTTTTACCATGTTTTAAATTATGTTTATCTTACATTAAATTTGTTCCCCATTTTCCGTTCATTTTGTTTATCAGTCTAATTGGGTCATTATAGTATTGATTAATTCAGCACCTTCTCTTTTGTTTACAACCTCCATTATCTGTGTACCTATTGTCTTTTATTAACACCCAGTCACGAACTTCACGCAATTTACGATATAGAAGTATTTTAATGTTTTGATTATTAATTTTTTTTTTAGTTTTCTGGATTATATTTAAAAAAAAGTACCTCTATGCCCATATTCCCAAAGGAGTAGGCAGAGACTCAACCTGGGCACTCACGACTAGCCGAAGATACAAAGTCCCACAGTGTGATAGGTGGCAAGCATATCGCCAACCGGGGACATATATCCAATCCCCGGCAACGTTATTTTTATTAGAAATTACAAAATTTAGAATATATATTATTTTTTCAATTTTTTTTTGCCCGATCTGGGGATCGAACCCGGGACCTCCAGAAGTCAAGCCCGACGCCGGACCTCTAGACCAGAGAGGCAATATTGTACTGATTTATGTTATTACTAATGAACGGACTGCAATACTGATACCTAGGTAACATATATTACTAGGTTGCGCATCTAGCGAAAGTTTTGTCTATGCTTACTTTGGATTTGTAAACTGTTATCGACTTTTGAAGTTGAAAAAAAAATGAACTTAGTCACCCCTACCGTCTATTGGTCATGTACTAGACCTGATTCATTTGTTTTTGGCTACTTACCCAAAGCTTCAACTAAACTCGAGACCTTTACTAAACAATTATCGCATGTAGACCTTCACGCCCATATCCCCAAAGGACTCACGACTAGGCAAAGCCACTCAGTGGCCACAATGATGGCATGCCTATCGCCAACCGGGCACTTATCCCAATCCCAGGTAACGCTATCTTTATTAGAAAATTTAAAATATACATTATCTAATTTTTTGTTCTCCTACCTGGGGATCGAACCCAGGATCTCAAGAAATCATGTCCGACGCCGGACCGCTAGACTACATAGACATTCCAAATTGATCTAACTAAATCTAACTATGCTAAAATCTTATAAAAAAGTTGTTACGGGTACAACGATAAACAAATCAAGTTAATAATAAACCAGATCCAAAAATACATACATAGGTATTTATCACACAAATGCGTGCATCTATCGAGAATCGAATTCCAGCATTGGGACTCTGTGTTGGTCCGGGCTCCTTTGTAGCATAGAACATTTGCCTTTCTTGCCAGGCAGCTCGTAAAAGGCGAGAATAGGCTTATTATCACTAATACCGTGACATCTGACTAGGTGGAAGAAGTTTCGCAGCGACTCGCCCGGATTAGTACCATCGCCTTACCTATTCCTGCCGCCATAACGTCATGACGTGTTCCGGTTCGGTAAACTTACTTTTGCTCGAGGCCTAACATCCTGACCTCAGGTTGGCAACGCACCATCACCATCTTTGGTGTCTCTAGGCGGCGTGAATTTCTTACCATCAGGAAATCCGTCTGCTTGTTTGCCTTCCTATAACATAAAAAAAAAATTGGGAATAGTCAGGGGCGTTAGGTTATGAATTTAAGAAAACAACTAGCTATTTACCGGCAAATTTGTTATGTCTTTGGTTAAATAATGTTTGATTAGCTTCAACATGATTTTTTACAAACTTAACTCCCGTAATGCTGGGTTGTTTTTTGAAAAATAATTGTTTTATTTCGGATCTTCAACTATGTGCCTATTCATTTTCAATAATACCGGTTCATTAGTTTCCCGTCAAATATCTATATCAGACCGGCTTTCGCATTCATGATATTAAAAGTATGTAATTTACCAATAGGTAAATGTCCTTTGTTTCCAACTTTAAAACTTTTTTAAGCTTCCGCAAAATTCAATTTACGATAACATGTCAGAAAAACAAAAGGAAATAAATAATTTAATTATAAAACCTTATGAGTCTGGCACATGTTTGAAGTTTTTGGTAATTAATTTGGGCTGGGCAAGCGTACAAGTTATTTGTGAACACGGGTTTGTAACAAAACATTTCGTTATTACTTATTCTGCTTAATTGCTTACTTTAATTTCTCGCGATAAAATAGAGCAAGTTTATACGTCTAGGAATTTGACGATCTCGGAATGGTTTTCATTTGCGCCAACACAATACTAATTTTATGTCGTCGCTATCTTCTTTCAACGTAAAAATTTAAAGAGACAAAAGTCTCTTTAAATTGTCACTGTCAGATTAGCCTTTTTCTACATACTTTTAATCCATTACATTCATCCAACGATTATTATTCTGGACTAATTTTACATTATATGCAAAGTGTTCTCTTTTGTTTTTATTTCATTGGAAAGAGATAGAAAACATCCAAAATAAGTTTAGTTTGAGTACAGCAGAATTACCACTGATATTGGTTCAATCCATACTAATATTATAAATGTGCAAGTAACGCTGAAGCACTAAATCTGGACGGATTTCGATGCAAATTTGTGTGCATATAGTTAAAGATCGAGAGTTCAAGTTATTTTTTCGAAAATCATCCCTGAAAGACGGAAAGGGACGAATGTATGTATGAAAATCTATTGTGCGCTGAAGAAATCAAAAGCAAATGTGCCTTGCCTACTTGTGCCTCTGCTTTCCTCTTCTAAGATACATATGTGAATATTATTATTATAATCAGGGGATTTATTTTTTCTTAGCTTTGAGCTGGTTTTAACCATATTTACGGGCCGAACCAAGTAAATATGGCGTGTGGTGTGTTAGTTGTGTGTGTATGTTGTGTGTGAGGGTGTGATTTCGTTTTCGTCTATTTGTTCATACGGAGCCTTAAAAGTGTCAGTTCGACTTGCATTTATCCACTTTTGTTAAATTTGTATGAAATTAACAATCTGTATATACAATAACAAAGCTGAACATACCCATAAAACAATGTTTGCTGCATGTTATACATTAGCTACATATCCCGAAATAAGGGCAATAAAAATGTATGTTTGTCTGGTAACTTGTTACGCAAAAATTACTAAACGAATTGTCCAAACTTTGTGTAGTAGTGGCAATAGCTTTTAGTCCGAATCGAAATTTACATACATCATACATTTTACTCCGGAACAATCTTTTGTTATTATTATTATTCCAATATTATTATATATGTGACGAGATATACTAAGTAATAACAATAGAATGTTCATTTTGCGTTTTACGTCATTAAGATAATATCGCAACGATGAAAATGGTTGTCTACCTGGATTCAAGTTTCAGTAATATTTCTATAAATTTTAAAGCACGAAAAAATTTAACCCCAGACAGGATTTGAACCTGTAACCTTTCGTCTCAAGCCGACGAATGCTCTAACCAATTGAGCTACTGAGGATTCAAGTCCCGTGGCGAAATTTTTAATTCCTTTCTTACCCGTTAACACGGGTAGGGTTTTTTTCTTTCTTTAAAATTTATAGAAATTTAACCCAAGCACAGGGCAAGTGCTAAAATAAAAATACGTTTCAGTAATATTGTTTTGTTATTTATTGATTTACTTATGTAAGACTTTCAGAAATCGCAAATATAACTTTGTCATATGAAAAATATTACGAAAAACCAAGTTTTTGTCAGTGAAAAATTATAAAAGTATTTTGTGACATGTTGTCAAATAAAACATAATACTGTCATTAAAATCCTATTCCATGCTTGTTCATACGGACCCTTAAAAATGTCAGTTCGACTTGCATTTAACCACTTTTTTTAACTTTGTATGAAATTAACAATCTGTATATACAGTAACATAGCTAAACATACCCATGAAACAATGTTTATTGCTGCATGTTATACATTAGCAACATATCCCAAAATAAGGGCAATAAACATATATGTTTGTCTGGTAACTTGTTACGCTAAAATACTAAATGAATTGTCCGAACTTTATATAGTAGTGGCAATAGCTTTTAGTCCGAATCAAAATTTACATACATCATACATTTTACTCCAGAAAAAATTTTTGTTACTAAAAACGAATAGTCACTACCATGTGTGGACGAAGTCGCGGGCAATTTAAAAGTACATAGACTTGAAAATTATAAATCCTACATTTATACGTATAGAAAGATAGGATTATCAGTATATCGTACATCAAAACTTATATTAACAGCTTTACAGCGTGCGGAGTAGAGAGAGCAGTGGCCATGGTTTACTGCCGTATTACCGACTGACGACGGTTTTAATGATCCCCTTAGTTCTCGTTAATCAAGCTTATTAATCCATAGGCACGAGGACCCTGTTTGCTATAATTGTTAGCAATTTTATTTAGGACTGGCTGTTTCCAGTACCTCCGTCCACGTTAATGTTACTTTTCATAATTAGTGATAAAAAACCGGGTTGCGCTCCGGAAGTGCCGGCTGAAGTGAAAACTTGAATATTAACGTTGTGCGTTTTTGATATTTTGGAATGATTAGGGAATAATTTTGCACGAATTGCTTTAATTATTAATATGAAAGTACTATCATTTATGTGGTAGATTATAATATTCGTTTATTGCGCTATCGTACACAAACATGACAACACAAACGTGACAAAGCACCCTGCGCCGTCTTACGAATTTTCGATCAGGTCACGTGTCGTGATGCGAGTTAAGAAGTTTTTACCCATCCCAAAAAAAAAGTACAACGCCGCTAAAAAGTTTTCGCTTCAAAAAATAATTATTTTCCCTTAGTAAATAAAAGGTTTCCTAAACGTCAAATGACTATAAACTACTAATTACTCTAAATTTGGTGAAAATCCGTTTACTAGTTTCTACGTGAAAAGGGAACAGACAAGACGACAAAAAAATTAATAATCCTCGTTTTGGATTCTTCCTGTATACGTTACGTTGCTACGTAACGTTCACAGAAAATTAATATAACAGTAGTTGTTTAATTACTGTTTTAGTTATTGACGCCTCTGTGATGTAGCGATCAAGTGTTGAAGTCGACTTAATGAGATTCCAGGCTAGATCCTCGGTTCGGGCAGCAAAAAAATTGTTAACCTGAAAATAAAAAAATACCCTGGTTATGTCTCTTTTTATCTTTTTTTGGAGATATGAATGTAAATGTACTCTTTGTTATTGTATTTAAATAAATAGCAAAACCCAAAACTTTTCATTATAAAACAATTTATCTAGCGGTCTAGCGGTTCAGTTGTTGGACTTGACTGCATGAGGTCCCGGTAACGAATTTGGGGTCGGACAGCAAAAAAAAATTGGGTTTTTCCAATTTTCTAATAGAAAAAGTGTTGCTCGGGATCGGAAATGTGCCCGGTTGGCGATAGGCTTGCCACCTATCACATTGTGGGACTTAGTGTCTTCGGCTAGTCGTGGGTGCGCAGGTTGTGCCTCTGCATGATACCCTTTCGGGGATTTGGGCGTGAAGATGCTTATATTAAATTATGTAAGCTTTAGAAACTCTCAATACTTGGACAGGTTTATTTTTAAAAGCATATTTAATATATTTTTAGTCAAGAGATGTTAAATCAATATTTAGCTTTCCTTGCAAGAGACTTGGCGTGAAGATAACCTTTGTATGTTAGCGTCAAATATATCTGTTTCATACCTTATTTCTACTTTTTAAACGGTACTTTAGGTAGGTATTTTTTGTTATAACAACTGCCTTATCCTAATACTCAACTAGGTAGGTTAAAAAAAGGCAACCTCCCAGTTTATAAAACAGTCGGTCATGAAACTACCAATAATCAATTCTACGACTGTGCTACGCGGTTACGAGGTGCTACGCGGAACGGCGAGGTATTTTGCCGTAGCACCTAGCAACAAAAAGTACCTTTTAACCAGATTCTAATACAAAAGGTGATTAAAGGTGGTTTGAGTACTACTAAATAAATTAATATTTAAATTGTTTGTTGTTTTGCTTTGTTTATATTAAATTTTAATTATTACCTACTTCTTTCAACAAATTAGAATTTTGATAAATGAAAGAATGTTTTGTAATATAAAGCGGCAAAGTGCGAATCAGATGCGTCTTTGAAGGTTTCAGTAGGAACGAGAATGGATAAGCAATATATTATCATATAGAGAGTAGCATGCAAAATATAAGATATTAATAGATCTGAGAATCTACATCGATCTACACAGAGCTGAAACATATTTTATAATAAACTAGCCGATACGGCGAACTTTGTATCGCCTGACCTGGTATTAAGATTAAAAAACTGCTTTCCTTGCAATTTTCCCGGTTTTCCTGTATATCAAAGCCCTCTCATGATAACAAGCACAAAACAAAAAATATTGTAAAATTGGTCTGAAAAAAGATGATATGACGAACAGGAAAAAAACATATTTTTTACAAACTGATTTTTCGAATTTTTCAATTTTTTTTGCAAACAACCACATATCAACGGGTTCGCATTAAGACACCCCATATGTTGATATATTTATTTCTATTATCAGATTACATGGAGCTGACTGGTAACAAAAGTATTTGATTATATTGGCAACCCAGGTAAATAACAGGCAACCCGTCCTCTACACATTTTGTACGTTTTATATTTTTTTTTAATAAAAGTATCTTCACGCCCATATCCCCGAAGAGGTAGGTAGAGGCACAACCAGGGCACCCACGACTAGCCGAAGACACTAAGTCCCACAATGTGATAGGTAGCCAGCCTATCGTCAACCGGGCACATATCCAATCCCGAGCAACGTTATTTTTTTATTAGAAAATTGGAAAAAGCCAATTTTATTTTTGTTGCCCGACCCGGGATTCGAACCCGGGACCTCATGCAATCAAGTCCAACAACTGAACCGCTAGACCACAGAGGCGACTTTAATAAATTTTCTTATTATATTGATATTACAACACTAGATTAAGTATATGTTTATTCAATATTAAATACTACACGATTTTTTTAGGCAACTCATTTTAAGTGCATTTTCTACTATACTATCGCCTCTGTGGTCTAGCGGTTCAGGTTGTGCCTCTGCGGGATGCCTCGGGAATATGGGTGTGAAGATATTTTTTTCTACTATACTATAATATACAAAATATGTTTCATTCTATTATCAGCTCAGTGAATGTCGACTTAGGTTTGTATCTTACCGTACGATAAGCAAAAATAACTTTGTTTTTATAGTATTTTCATAAATGACAATGATGGTAATTTTGTTGCGCACTCACTAAACTAATTTTAAGTTATCCCTGTCTTCTTTCAACTAAAGTAACAGAAGGAGACAGAACACTTTTAGCTCTGTCAAATTAGACCGTACACGTCATTTCTACAGACGTTTAATCCATTACTCGGAAAACGTTGATTAAAAACATCACGATTAGACATGTCCGCACTAATCTGACATGTCTAAACTGTTCCATCTCTTTTGTTTTTGTTTCATTTGAGAAAGATAGCATGCATCTAAAATAAGTTTAGTTTGTGAACAGCAGAATCACCACCAATAACATTATCAGAGCCTTTGCCATGAGCTGGTATAGGTAACGTTTGGTAAGTTACGTGTCGAAATCTATGACACTTTTGGTCTAAAATTTTTTTTCTTATCAATAGAGGCACTGTCCAAAGTTTTCATACCAATATTTTACAGAGACGGAGCGAGTATAGTAAACTTGACCATCCGTAAAGTAATGGTAAGGGCTCAGTTTTGGAAAATGTGTCATATCTGAAGAACTGCTAACTACATCTTGTTCATACCTGTTATCGTTAAAAGATTTCGTTGAGATCTGCAAAATGTTATTTTTACATTAAAAGTTAGATATAAACCGGCTTCAGGTTGGCAACGCACCATTACCACCTTTGGTGTCTCTAGGCGGCGTGAATTTGTTAACATCAGGAAATCCGTCTGCTGGTTTGCCTTCCAATATCATAAAATAAAAAAATAAAAAAATTAGAATTGGGAAGTGTATCTTTCAAACGATTGACTAAAAAAAATCCTACTAATGTTATAAATGCGTAAGTTTGTGGGTATGTATGGATGTTTGTTATTCTTTCACACTCAAACGGATAAACGGATTTGTTTGAAATTCGGTACAAAGATAGATTGTAACCTGGATTGACATTTAACTTTTAATCCCGATCACACAACGGGTTCCTGTGAAAACGCGGGCGAAGCTGCAGACAACAGCTAGTGTTTTAAGCACCTCAATATTATTAGTAAGGACCTATCTATAGACACCCCTAACTCTATAGCTTAATAGATACGAGATTCAAGGTGAGGTTCATAAGCACCACACGAAGCATGTATATGATGCTTAAATCTACCATCGGCATATTTGTTATATCGTTAGAAAGCCGTGTGCGTTTTCCTTCTTTTATTCCATCCACAAATTGAAAAACTACTTTAACACGAAAGCTTAGTAAATATAGCTTAGGAAAAGGAAATAAGTGATTTTTGTAAAGAAATGAATATATTTTTGTAAAGTACAAGAGTGAACAAGAACCCAAATTCGTAGTTGTAAAAATTATGTGTCGAGTATAGGGGTATAGTAGGGTGTTTGCGTCTTTAAATATATCTTCTTCGTCCCTCAACTGGTTCAATTCGTATCTAAATGGACGTTCACAGTTTGTCATCTCTGGTGAAGTCAAGTCCAAATCGATTGATTTAAAGGCTGGAGTTCCTCAAGGATGTGTCCTCTCACCACTTTTATTTTAAATACTTATTAATAGCATAACAAATATTATCTACTCAAATTTTCACCTTTATGCGAATGATCTACAGATATATTGCAACTTTCGTGCCGGGGACATGTCAAACACTATTAGTGATATGAATAAGGATTTGGATCGAATCCATAATTGGGCTCAATTTTTTGGCCTTTCTGTAAATCCTGCTAAGTCACAAGCTATAATTATTGGAAGTCGACACATGATAAATGTCATAAATAGTGGTGTGATACCTAATTTACATTATAACAATATACCTATACCTTTTACTTCTTGTTGTTCTTGTATTTGGGGATTTCATAAAGTTCAGATCTATCTTGGAACTCCCACGTTAGTAAATTAAGTAAAAAATCATTACGCTTTTTACTCCCTTAAGCCTCTTTAAAATTTCTTGCCCATTAAAACTAAAATTTATTTAATGCATACACTTGTACTTCCCATTATTGATTATGCTGACTCATGTTACCTTGATGCCACTGAAGAGGCAGTGAATAAACTTGAAAAGCTTCAAAATCTTTTTATTCGTTTCGTGTTTGGTATAAAAAAGTTTGACTATATTTCTAGTGTCCGAACTAAGCTGCAATGGCTGTCTATACGACAGCGCAGAAAATTTCACATCCTTTGTTTGCTATTCAAAATTTTATTTCGTCCGTTGTCTCCTAATTATCTGCGCAATTTACTTCATTTTTTACATTCATAAGATTCACCCTGTCGTTCCGTACTCAGTTGCGATTTCCCACGAGCCATTTTGCTGCCTATTCGCGCTCATTTACAGTTCATGCTGTTAGGTTATGGAACTCGCTTCCTAGTGAAATTCGTGAATGTGAAACCCTTGTTTCTTTCAAAAAAAAAAAGAACTTCTTCTTAAAGTTATTTAGCTATATTCGTGTAGGTAGTTATAATATTTCGGTATGTATTATGTTTAATATGTAATTGTATTTAGTATGTAGTTATTTCTTTTGTATAGTTTTGTACACCAGGTCTACATATTCCATTTACTGTTTTCCTTTAACGGGTTGGCTGGAAGAAATGTCATTCCTTTGAGATAAGATCGCCCTTTGTACTTACGTTTATTTTAGTCTTAAGTTTTTCTGTATTTTTTGTTGTGTACAATAAAGAGTTAATAATAATTAATAGTACGTTTATTGCCTACCGCCAGAGTATCTTAAATCTATTTCGTACATAAGTTTACCGGTTAGGTTCATAAACTTGAGTAGATGTGTTTTTTTTAATG
>NJDC01004985.1:119383-129989 GCA_002245475.1 Calephelis virginiensis
TACATTAATTGCTAAGTTAGACACGCTAATTACATTTTAAATTATTTCGTTTTCACAAGTTTTAATTAGGAACTACTACGATTTGTTTATTTGGTGTCATTCACTATTTTCTTAAGTCAGTATTTAAAGTAAAACAGCGACCACAATTAGAGTTGACAACTAACATTTAATTTATTATTAAGTCACAATTTTGTACAGAAAGTGACGCCTTAATCACTGATTAAAAGATAATAAAAAACTCTAGGTGCGGCCGCAAGTATCAGATCCGAAACGGTACGCAGGTACCACGATTAGCTAAAGGTACTTAATCTCATATAGTGGCAAACCGGGCAACATTGCCTTTAATTAGAAAATCTAAAGTACGGAAATCGAACCCGAGAGATAAATATCAAGATGTAAAATTATTTGAATTAAACTTTAAATAATTTTATTCGTTTTTTCTTAGAACTTACTACAATATTATTCTCGGTATTAAAAGAGGTCTCGGACCAGATATTTACCATTTGTTTTTAAGATATACATTTTTAACTTAAGGTTTACATTGGTAGTAGAGTACTGTCTGCACAGTCAACTTGCCCCCTTATGGATGCAGCATCATATCTATGTATTTGGTACTGTCGTACTCCGGTCCAGAAGGTAGAAGCCTTAGACATTGGCCATGTTGGTGACAAACAAAGTAACGCACACCTCAGATGAGCTAAGTAAGAAATTAATTGGACTAATAATCAAAAAAAGCCACCACCCATACGACGAAAAGTTGATCATTTGAAATTTTAACTCCCCTCAGAAAAAGAGGAGTGTTATAATTTGACTTGTGCGCGTGTTCGTGTGTGGGTATGTGTGTGTGCTTGTGTGTGTATGTGTGCTTGCGTGTGTGCTTTGACTGATTACGATGACTTATGATTATGTTGAATAATTTAATCCTGACTCTTTGCCTATCCTGCAAGGTACTTGGCGTAAAATACGTAATTTAATCATGATTATGTGACATCGGGTTATAACTTAACGCAAAATAAACTTCACTAATGGCAGATGCTAACGCCCTTGCCAAAAACTAAAAATAAATAAAAAAGAAAAAAAAACGTAGATATTATTAGATTTATAATCTTTACAAAGAAAGCTAGGAGTTACGAGAATACTTGCCACCTTCAGAAACAAAGCGTTCAGTAAAGACGAAGTTGATGTTCCGGAAACTGATAGATTGAGCCCTCTCAGTTTACTCGGGATACTGCCACGGTTCAGGGAGCTGGGTGAAATGCACAATTTGTTGATTTAAAAAAGGAAATAATGCTTCCTGACAAGTTGATTCCTAGACGAGAAAGAAATTTTATGACTTCAGGGCAAAGGATAAGTAATACTATTTATTCACTGATATAACTAGGTGCTAACCGCAACTTTGTACACACGTTGAAGTGACTTTGAGTGGTTTGTGAGATGGAAATAGTTTTTTTTTTATCGTGAATGCAGGTGGTGGTAATTTTTTTTTATGATATTGGAAGGCAAACAAGCAGACGGATTTCCTGATGTTAAGAAATTCACGCCGCCTAGAGACACCAAAGGTGGTAATGGTGCGTTGCCAACCTGAGCAAAAGCAAAAGCAAGTTTACCGGCTACCTTACCCTCCGAACCGGAACACGTCATGACGTTATGGCGGCAGCAATAGGTAAGGCGGTGGTACCAATCCGGGCGAGTCGCTGCTAAACTCTACCACCTAGTCAGATGTCACGGTGTTAGTTTTTTTTTTCATTATTATTGAATTTCGTGTTCATACTGAGTGAAATTTGTTAATTTAGATGGTAATTAGATTAATTTTGCTCAGTGAAAGTGCACAAATAAAATAATCATGAAAAAATTAGTGTATCGTGTATTTCCTCGCTGCCGTCAAATAGCACTAGATGAGCTTGAGTAAGGAAGCCACCGCTTTACTCAAGACACTGACTTGACATGACTTTGTACATAGTGACTAATGACTGTATAAGAATTAACAACTAACTTGACATTGGCGAAGTAAGTCGTGAAAAACGACCGAAAGCCATATATATAAAAGAAGAAGAAGAGATGTTAATAAAATTCCATAAGTTATCTTAAATAATTACCCCCTTTAAGCTAGTACTACTTAATTTGATGAAAATCGGCAAACCGACAATTATAAAAACCCTCGTTTCGAGATGTTGTCCTGTGTAAAATACGTAGCAATGATTGATTTCGATGTTAAATCGTAGTAGATACAGTAAAATTAAACATTTTGTTATTTTTGCCTGGGATTCTTCGTCAGAGTTTAAGGTATCATGCCCATCATCTTGATGCATGACGATCTACAACTGTGCGATTGCGAAGACATTTCTTACCCAGCATAACACCTTTGTGGAATCAGTTACCGAGGGCGGTATTCCCAAACGACTATGACTTAGAAACCTTCAAGAAAAGAGCGTACTCATTTCTTAAAGGTAGACAACGCATCTATGATACTCCTGGTGTTGCGAATGTCCGTGATCGGCGGTGATCACTTACCATCTACCACTTGCTCGCTAGCCTCCTCTTCTATTAAAAAAAAAATAAAAAAAATCCATGATCTCTTATTGGTAGTAATGGGACCCCTTTGGAAATATTTCTTTCAAATAGAAAAATATTTTTAAAATCTGCTTAGAAATGACGGAAAATCGATTAACATAAAAATATGAGTCGAATCCATAACCTCCTTCTTTTTTCGGATACGGTTACAAATACAATCATATTTTGAAACGATTATGACGACAAATATATTTTTTCAACATTAGAAATTCGTATTTTATTTGAAAACGAATCCGCCATTTTATGCACAGGTTATAACGCTTTTATGGCGCTTTCAACACAACCGCACTGGGGACCGCGTCAGTTGTCATTCGCTCGGAATAAGCTGATTATGGATGTAATTTCCTCTCTACCGACAATTCTTCAGCCATCGGCTTTGGTTATTTCAACTGACATTTTAATGAAGTTGACAACTTTACATTACAATCTTGACTTCAGAAATATTTAAAGCAATTTACTATTTAAACTAAATACACTTCACTACATGATATTAAATAAAGTCCCTTTCCGCTGGCTGTTCCCATATGTGCTTAGATCTTTAAAACCACTCAATGGATTTTGATGCGGCTTTTTTATATACAAAGAGTGGTTCAAGTGAAAGGTTTATATTTTGTGCCCGCCCCGGTTTCGCACGGTTATGAAATATATTTATAAACCTTCCTTTTTGTTTTTTGTTTTTTTTTAGTTGCGTATTTTTAAAGATTTAAGTATACAAAAGGACATAGGGACGTTGGGAAAGTTCGTTCTACATTTAAAAATTATTTGTAATAAATTATGCAACTGACGAAATATATAAATAAATAAAATATCTATTAAAAATATAAAAAGTGCTGTCATTTAAATGTATATAAATATTTAATTTATTTAAATTTAATTAAATATTTGCAGACCACAGTATGGTAGAATATGGCATATTCTTAAATATTTTTGTAGTAACTTTTTAACACACATATTCCGCAAATAAATAATTTTCATTTCATTTAACATAGAAGTGCATCCTTGCAAAGCTGGGATGGACTGCTTACTTACTTAAGAAAATGTATTAATTTTTAACCGAACCTTTAAAGAGAAGTTTTCTAAAAGTGTGTTTTTTTATTTTTTTTTTGTTTATTACGAGAGTACTCGGCGAATAGTCAATCAATTTTAATGTTTCTTTTTTAGAAATAGGTATAGGTAATAATTGGTGGTCCCATATTAATTTTATCATGATCCGACTAATTTGCGAGGGTTATACTTAATAGTGCAAAAACTATATATATGCTATCAAGCAGAATTTAAAAAAATATTAGGGACTATTTCGGAATAATATTTCTTATTTGTAGAAAAAAAAAAGAATTATCAAATAGTGACGTGGTATCTAGTGAATAGTATAATCGTAGTGAAATAGTGGTATCTGGTAAAAGAGGAGTCAGATTTTGCAGTTTTAGTGCGCTTCATTATTATTCATTTATGTTATTCATATCTTGAATAACATAAATTACATAATCGCGAAGCCGGCGAACTTTGTGCATTTTGCACATTTAATGCTCTCTGCCTATGCTGCAGCATTGCACAAAGAAATGTACTCATATCTAAAATCTGACAAGACCTGTAGGGCTACTCTTGTAAATGGCAATACTGGAAATTGGAATCGAGTATGTCATTTTAGGTACTCTTGAACGCTATACTGGCGAATTATCAACATTTAGTTAACAGTAAAAAATAAATTATTTTATCGGTTTCGTCGAATTTATTTGTAACTTAATGTTAATAATCCGCTAGTACTGTGTTCAAAATACCCTAAGACATACTACACGATTCCAATTTCCAAATCGCATGATATCGAGATTCAAGAGAAACTGGTACTGTAAGTTCCGGATTTAAAGTTATTTGGTCACTTAATACTGAGTGTTGTAATGTCTGTAATATGTAAATAATAAAACTTATGACTAGGAATAAATCACACGAAAATTTGTAAAGCATTTACGTTAATTAATTACAGCCTAATTTACTTTTTAACTTTTACCCCTTTCCCACGAAAACCCCTTTAGTGAGCGGGATAAAAAGTAATCTACAATATTCCTCAGAAAGTAAAGTACTTATAGCCAAATTTCGTTACTTCTACTATCTAAGGCGTTACTTTGCGGAAATCCATACTTATATCATAATTAAAATCTTTAATATGCAATTATTCGACAAAAACTATTTTTTTAATTTTAGAGTTGCATGGGCCCTGTACTGCCGGATGACGAATACGGCTACGGTATCCTCTGTCTGTTGTAAGAGGCAATTAAAAGGGGCTTGAGGCTGTGAGTTAACTGATCGGGGGTCAATTAAAAAAATAGCCATTGTGTCACTCCACGCTGCTATCGTCACGGTGCTGGTATGAGAGAGAGGAGAGGATTTGACATCAGGCACTCGAGGATAGTCACCGAGAACTCCGCATAATCCGCCATTTTCTAAAAAACGGTGGGTACCCATGAGGTTTTCAGCTCGTCCAATAAAAAAAGGTGGGAAACCTATGGTTGTACATATATTATCGTATCAACTATGTTACTTCCTCGTGTTACTACTTACCTACATACTATGATGACGTTTCTCTTCCAAGTAACCTTTTTAATTATGCGATCACGTACGATTAATGACGCCATTCCGTGACATTCTAACAGTAAGAGTTTACGTCGCCATTTGCAACATTTGAAGGCATTAAATGGAAGTTCTATGTAACCAGACATTACCTAGCTGGATATTCAGGTCAACACTTATATCACTTATCACATATACGTATAGGTATATACTAGCTGACCCGGCAAACGTTGTTCTGCTGTATTTTTAATGTGATTTTAGTAACAAAAAATTTGGAGTGAGGCAACCTTATCATTTAAGGGTATGAAAAATAGATGTTGGCCGATTCTTAGACCTACTTAATATGATTACAAAATAATATGAGAATCGGTAAAGCCGTTCCGGAGCAGTTTTAATTTTATATATTGGATGTAACACTTATTATCACTGACGTAATAATTATATCTTATCTTTCCTATTGACTATGTCTGCAAGAATATAAACACCGTCGGTTTACAATTAATTAAATTTGCCAGATTTTAAACTGGAAAACTTGTAAGCTGTAGCAAACATTTAAAGTTCAACGTAAAATTTTTTGATAGATAAAATTTGTCCGTGACAAACCACCGAATTCTAAATTGTCATCGAATATTTAAGTGACATATTCTAACGTGCTGATTGGTCTAACACCATGCTGATAACACCATGTTAACACCATGTGTCGCTCGCTGCCGCCATCTTAATTTGTCATTTTTTAGTCTGTAAACATGTTTATGTTAGGTTAACATATTCTTGTGCTTTTTATTTACATATTTATAACTTAAAATAATAATCGCCTCTGTGGTCTAGCGGTTCAGTTGTTGGACTTGACTGCATGAGGTCCCGGGTTCGAATCCCAGGTCGGGCAACAAAAAGAAAATTGGGTTTTTTCAAATTTTCTAATAAAAAAAATGTTGCTCGGGATAGGACATGTGTCCAATTGGCGATAGGCTTGCCACCTATCACATTGTAGGGGACTTAGTATCTTCGGCTAGTCGTGGGTGCCCTGGTTGTGCCTCTGCCTACCTCTTCGGGGATATGGGAGTGAAGATACTTTTACTTTTTTAAATAATAAAAGTGTAATATTTAAACAGACGACTAAGGACAATTATAGCACTGGTTAACAAATAGCTATATTCAACTTCTCTATTTTCTAGCTCTATGCTACAGCACGAACTAAGTAGGTTTTTCAGCCGATTCTTAATATCAATCAAAATCGGATAAATTGTGAACTCTATCTATTTATACAATATTTGGCAGTTCGTCGTGGAAAATATAAATTGTTAAAAATTACCACGCTAAATTGTAGGCGTTTTGATACAGTATACGAAAGCCTACAAACTCGTGAGATAGACTAAAGCTTTCTTATTATTAAACTAAGACTAAGCTAACAGTAAAGTTAGGGTGACATTATAATTTGTATCATAATGTAAAAAAGACAGTAAAACCATGACTGTAAATACAAAAGGTGTTTTAAGAAATATACATGTAGCGTATTTCGCCAAAGAAGATACTTGTGAGCTGTTAAATTAATAGTGCAATGATAAATCTTCTAAGAATATTTAACAAATAATATACCTTACAATCTGGAACACGATAATGTTGAGTACAAGAAGACTCATTAGCATTAAAATGATGTAGGATACTTATAAAATTTATGTGGAACCATTTCGGAACCATTTGCTACCTTTCAAAAAAGTAATTATCAAATCGTGCCGTAGTACCCAATGAAATAGTTGGTGACGGTTTTTGCAGTTTTGCTAGGGGATCGAACCCGGGACCTCATGAAGTCAAGTCCAACACTGGGCCACTTGACCACAGAGGTGATAAAAGCTGCTGAATATGAACTATCAAAACATTTGTTTATGTCCTAAATGTACGATAATCAATGTCCATGAGTGTTATTTAAGTGTTTTCTTAATTGAATCCTTTTTTATGGAATATGTGGCAAAAGAGTAGGCACGGCGACCTGGTGGAAAATAATCTTCGCCATCCATGAACAGCTGTAACACCAGGGGTCTGACAGTTACCTTGTCATTTTTTGGTTAAAAAGCAAAATTACTGGACTATCTTCAAATTCAAATTCAAAATAGCTTTTATTACGTAGATCCATATACAGATTCTTGTAACGCGTCTATATAATTCTAAAAACTACCACCGGATCGGAACGCGGCCACTCACTGAGAAGATCCGGCGAAAGAAACTCAGCGGGCTTGTCTTTTTTCTTATAAATATAATTTACAAAAGTTTATTACATTCACAAATAATTTGCAGAGATTGGCATGAGAAGCAATTAATCCCAAGCATTTCTTCTAAATATTCTGAAATCTTATAATAACCCTTACCATACAACTTTACCTTAATACATTTTTTAAATTTATTAAATGGTAAGTCTTTAATATGCTCGGGAAGTTTATTGTAAAAACGTATACATTGGCCCATGAAAGAATAACTGATTCTGTGGAGACGAGACTTATGCACAACAAGATTGTTTTTATTCCTTGTGTTTACAGCATGTACATCACAATTTTTCTTGAACAAACTTATATTTTTATAGACATATATCAAGTTCAAAGTTCTAATCAGATTTTCGAGTCCAATTTTTAAGCGCTGTGATTTTACCTTTAATTTGCTTAGGGATTTCAACTAGATATATGCTTATCGTAACTCGACTTAATTAACGTTTCATTTGATTTGAGGGATTGGACATTTCAAATAAAGCCTAATAGCTACGCTCTATAATTTTAGTTGATTAAAACTTCGTTATTATTAAGTCCAAACTGCGTAAATGTTTAATAAGGTTAAATGGTAAAAGTCGATCGGTGGATCCAAATCGAATAGGTCGGGTTAAGAAAGTTTTCTGATGTTTTTGTTTTCCCCGTGTTTGTCCGGCTCCTTTGCAGAACAGACCATCTGCCTTCCTGCTAGGCAGCTCGTAAAAGGCGAGCATAGGCTTAGCGGCACTAGCACCGTGACATCTGACTAGGTAGTATAGTTTCGCAGCGACTCACCCGGATTGGTACTTACCTGGCCTTACCTATTCCTGCCACTATAAGGTCATGACGTGTTCTAACCGGTAACATGTTACTTTTGCTTACGCCTAACATCCCGGCCTCAGGTTGGCAACTCACCATTTACACCTTTGGTGTCTCTAGGCGTCGTAAATTTTATAACCACCAGGAAATCCGTCTGCTTGTTTGCCTTCCAATGTCATAATAAAAAAAAGTTATCATCTAGAATACCATAGTTTAATTCATTATTTTATCGAAACATGTATAAAAATCTCTAGATCCTTATTGATAGAGAGCCGTCCAGGAGTTCACTTGGATCGGCATCACCCCCTTTTACATCTTGTACCATAACGTAAGTGGTTGTTTTTATCATGTTCTATACTAGAAGGATACCTATGGTAGGCAGCAGACTTGCATAAGTAGTAAGGAATAGCTCCGAGGTATTTGTTGAAGTGAAACTTCTTTTTCAACATATACGAGAAATTAGCCGTCACATTTCTCTGTTTCTTTCATAAACATGACGTTCCATTAAAAGAACTGTTTGGTATCATCCAATTTCATTCTGCGTTCTTCATAATTTTTGTTTTACCGGCTGATGTATCTTCAATTCGGTAGCTACAAGATCTCGCGCAACATGCGATATGAAGGTAGCAGTAACGTATTAAAATAACTTAACCATTTCCAGACAGACTGGTTGGTGGATTGGTGATACAATTATTACATATAATATATTCTAAGTATAGCTATAGTTAATTGTTTTGTACACGATGCCTTCCATTTTATTTTCACAGCTTAATTTTTTTTTGGGTTGGCTGGAAGAAATTTCTTTAGTTAGAGATAAGCTCGCCTTTTGTGCATTTTTAACTTCTCGTGTATTTTGTGTATTTTAGTTTTTGTGTGCAATAAAGTTGTTAATAAATAAATAAATAAATAAATATAATATATCAAAACAATACCGAACCGACTGTTAATTCATTCATCATAATTCATAATTCTTTCATAATTCAAAGTTAACTTCCAAACATAAAAAAGTGCAGTTGAATTAATAGACTCCTCTTTTTTAAAGTAAGTTTATCTGCTGTCCTACCACGAAAGTTAGTAAACACTGTCGTTAGCCAAGTCATTGTAAAACTTCATATGATATATCCAAAACGTAAATCCTAACTTTATGATTCACTAAAATGAACATATTTCACTGTTACGTGATACAAAAGGTACGCGTTGCCTGCATTACGATTTGATATCAAAGAAAAGGGGTGCGCACCCCCATTACTTTCGGAAGGGGTGTGATGAGCAAATGCTGTCGTCACCTTTGTTTTTCGAGTTTACATTCCGCCTTTCGACGATCTTTGTGTTTATACCACGCATAATAGTCCGGCCATAAATTACAATGTAGGAAACAGGGTCAGAAGTTGCACGTTTTGTGTTACTTAAAATTGTGTTTGTTGTACTTTTATGGTGTAAAATGGCTATTAGGTCCTACACTAGACTATTTATTTAAGCTTTTGAATAAATAATTGTTTTGAGAAATGTAATCAAATAGCGAGGATATGCCGCATCCGTTTGATTTATAACTCGTGTCAAAGGTTACACTTTGTCCGGAAAAAGCTTATAATTTTTTTAGTACCCATGCTACTTACTGGAAGTAATAGTATAATAAGCATACAAAAATCTAAAGTTACACACGTCTTCCTTTTTAAAGTCTGTTAATATGGGAAAAATCAACAATAGATCCACGGCGTTATTAAAGATAGGACAAAGTTGGTTCATGCCCGGTCCATATAAAGAACAAATCACGATCCGTAGGTTTAAACGTCGTTTGTTTAAAATTAACAAGACGTAACATACTAGTCTACAAAATATTGACTCGAGACGAGTGACAGTAATTACACTTGTTTTTGGAACTCATAACCAACTCAAAAATAAAAAAGGCTGACAATATAGGGACTTACATACATACATATCTTAACGCCAAGACCCTTACGGGGTAGGGAGAGAGTATCGAGTGCCAGACCTCACGATCCTGACAAACCTGTCTTGCTTCCTTCACATTCATAACCCTTTTCATACAAACACGCCGGTTTCGGAGACTCTTGACACCACCCTCGGATAATATCCGATTGATTTGATCGTGCAATGTCAGCCTTGGTCTCCCCTGGTACCTACATCCATCCACATTCGCATTGTATATCTGCTTTGTCAATATTTCATATGTCATTTTTTCTACATGACCGAACCAGCGGAGCATGCCCTTTTGCCTTTTTGATACCAACACTTTCTTTCAATCCCACTCTTTCTCGGATCTCATTGTTACGAGACTTATCGGGACTTTTAGGACGAAAAAAGTATTCTTATGTTTTTTAACCAAAGTATCGTAATGTGTTTTCTTTTTCAGATTGTGCAATCTGTTTTTTTTATTATATCGAAAGGTAAGCAGACAG
>NJDC01004986.1:2499-12885 GCA_002245475.1 Calephelis virginiensis
GTGTGTGTGTGTGTGTTTGCAGCTCGTTTGTAAGCATCGGAATGGACAATGGTCGCACAATGGTTGCTTATTTCACTTTTAACAGAGATTTAACGGTTAAACACCAACGAGTGCTGGCACAAATGAGCTGGTTTTATAATGGAGCCCAAAGATAGGAGACGTACCCTGGAATGCCTACTGGTAAACCCAACGAGTTTGGACACATTACATTGGCCTTAACTAGATCACTTCATAAATTCTGATGACAAGGACCTATGATTAAATTGGAGAGTAGCTAATAGATCATAGTTTAAAAATAACGGTGTTGTGTATTTAATCTTTACAGTTCTTTTTAGGCACATAAAAAAGGGTTATAAGTTTGAATTGACTATGTGTATGTTTGTCTGTCTGTGGTACACCTAAACTATTGTGATTCGTGTTTTATTTGTTTCGAAGCCGCCGTAATCGATATGGTTCTTAACAACATTACGTATATTACTTAATGTCAGGGGTTATTAAAAGATTTTGTTAGGTTTTATTTGTAACTAGCTGTCCCGGCAAACTTTGTTTCACCAGTTCAGTTTGTATGGGAAAAATTAAAATATTGTTTTTCTTAGTTCTCTCGCAGTCGATCGGAATAAAAGGTATCCTATATCTGTCTCCTAGTTTCGAGCTACCCCATTATTTTTTAGTCAAATCGGTTTAGCCATTCTTATGTTATTTAAATAGTGTAACTAACTAACACGGCTTTCTTTTCTATATATATAGACTTTGACTTAAACTTGAATCCTATACGAAAAAATATATTCTTCTTTATAAATAATAACATTATCAAATGATAATTAATAACCCATCAGAATGAAGATGAAGAGGAGTGATGATAATGATGAAGATGAATTTTTATTTATTTATTATGGTGAGCAAAGAGTATGTAAATACTACGTAATAGGTGACCATTAAATACTCAAATACAAATGCGAGATACCTTAAAAAACTGATCATGAAATTAAAACGGCGTTAAAATAAACCATAAGTCTAAATAAATAAAAAATAAACCACAATAGAAGCGAATAATTACAACGCACAATTTTACAATTACAAAACTGGAAAAATAGTAAAATACTAAGTACAAAAAATAAAAGGTCCAACTTTTACTTTCAAGACTAAAAAAATCTAGGTAGTAGACCAATTACAAAAAAATTGTTTTAATACAAAACGTAAGATAAATCGAATAACAGTTATAAAGCAAAACCGATTCACATAAAAAAAAGTATTTTTGAAAAGTCTTAAACATTTAGATGCAATGTTGCCTTAAGTTTTACATAATTTATGGAATCATTTTAGTTCCAAAATTGTTTAAAATATGCCCTAAATCATCATTAAGGAAGCCCGGGTCTAAGATGGAAAGTTTTCTAAACTATCCTGTTAGATAAGCCTTAAAGGCGCCGCATTTGCACGTGCTATTATTTATGGCAACACAAAACAATAAACCAATTAAAATGTTCATATTTGGTTACTTCTATACCATTCCATTTGAAGTCATTTGTGTGACTCAGGAATTTTATGCTAACCCGTAGCGTTGCTCACGCGGTAATAAGCTCTGATGTCGAGATGAGACGACCCCATTACCTGTGTGTGGTAATGTATTCATGAACAATGTCCAAATTTACATAGGAGCTGGACCTGAATTTTTTTTTCATGTCCCAAACTAACTATACTTAAATTGGTTTGTTATTATGTAGTAAACAGCATCCTGTTTAAAAACCACACCTCAATAGCCACGATTTTTTTATAATAAAATCAACTTGCTTTTGAGGTTAGAATCTACAATTACCTTTACGCGACATTAGCTTAGTATTAACAAGCCCCGCCCCGGCTTCGCACAGGTGTAATATATATATGTAAACCTTCCCCTTCAATCACTTTATCTATTTAAAAAAACGCATCAAAATCCGTGGCGTAGTTTTAAAGATTTAAGCATTTAAAGGGACATAGGGACAGAGGAAGCAACTTGCTTTTATACTATGTAGTGAAGTGTAACTAGCTATGAACGAGGAGTGTAATTAGTGATCCCATTTTTATTTATTTCGATTTTCCGCAGAGAATTACTAAAAAATAGAACATCTGTCAGAGCACACGTTGCTCTTTATCTGTCTGTCAGACTTCAGACTTCGATGTCAAAAAGGTGGTCTGTCCGGCCAGCTCGTGGAGTCTGATCCGTTTGGCAGACAAATTTTGACAGATAATTTAATGAAATGCTATTTTGCTCTTAACTTGCATGTGTAATTTAGATAACAAAGATGGCATTACATCACACGTACATAGTAATTGAACTGAATTACAGTTGAAAACGAGAAAAACTTGAATAATTATTAATTGCAGTGTTTCATTACTAAGGGATTTCATACGTGAAATGAATCGTAAAGAGCTACAAAAACAAAAATAAACGGAAAACTTTTTTTGGCTACTGAAAGAGATATTTCATATATTTTTAAATTATTAATGTCGTCATTACGTCGTCAGGTATGATTAGGCCATCCTTCTTTGTGTTATTAGATTATTTCACAAGGGCTGTATATTATAATTACGTGGCAAAAAATTCCCGTCATACTTACATATAACTACCGCTATAGCGTTAGTGTTCGCTATTGTTGTAGAGTAAGTTAGCAGGTAAGAATACTTACACATGCGGCCTTAGATCCTTGGAAGCATCTATGGTGACCAAGAAAGACCAGGGAGATCTAGTTTGATATTCCACGATCAAATTGCTTGGGTATTATCCGAGGGTGCTTCAAAAAGTCTCCGAAACTGGCATATTTTTAATGAATGAGGAAAAATAGAGAAAGGCGAGCTTTTGGACTAGATACTCTCTGCCTAACCCGTAAGGAATTTGGCGGCAAGATATGTATGTATGTATGACGTATATAGGCGATGATTATCTCTTACAGATTTTTGGGGATTTTTTGCGGCCAACAAAAATCACGAAGAACGCAGTATGAAATTCAGCGATAATATGCAATGTTTTTTTTATATGGAGCACAACTAGAGATCTATATATATAGCGGATAAATGAGAATACGTTATACGTCGACAAAGATGTTTTACTTCAAAAAAGAATATCCATTTTCCTGGGTCGTAACATGATCGACCAATATTGTTAATTATTTTGTTTTTGTGATAGTTATTGCATGAGGAAAGTTTATATAAAAAATAAGAGTGGTCGCAGCGAAGACTCCAAAAAAATAAATTTATGTTAAAGTATTTAGTAAAAAGTAAAATTACAAGATACAATACAATACAATACAATAACTCTTTATTGTGCACCAAATACAGTGAAATTACAAACCCATCAAAATGACTTAAAAAAAAAGATACACATAGGCGGCCTTATCGCCAAGTCAACGATCTCTTCCAGGCAACCCTAAAGCATGGAACAAGATTAAGCGAGATACTGTAGAATGGCGCTCTTAAAAATATAAAAATGCATCTAACACTAGACGTCATAAATCATCCTAAAAGCAGAAGCTTGTTTCAATTATAAGTAGTTATTTAATTATTTTTTTTGTTTGAATGACAAATTTGTTGCTAATCTCGCGATTTTTTGCAACTTCACCGAGCTTTGTTTATATTTAAAATAAACAAGAAAGGTCAAATGCAAACTACACTACAGTGAATGCAGAAAGTAACGCTTTAACATACTTTAATTAAGATTATAATTACTAAACCTAATCTGCACTAAATGTCACAGTTGTTCAATGATGGAAACAAAAGTAATCTATCTAAGCTAATTAATACATACTAGTGGTCGCCCGTTGGTCAAAATTCGACCATAATACATTTTAATATCTTGATGATAAAAACGCCATCTTCATTCCTCAAGACCAACTACTTTGTTTCCAAACTTTTTAGTCCGTCATCTGTGATCTTTATTTTTATCTTTATCTTTATTTCGACATGCCAACAGCAATACACACACAATAGTACAATATAACACTTAAACATACACAAATGTTTGCATGTATCCCAATAAAAGGCATGCACAGCATTCTTAATAAAAAAATATCAACCAACATGTTGCTGCAGATAATGTAACATCACTTATTGACAATATACCTAATAATGATAATACTAATGATAATGCTAATACAATTAAAATTTAAAGATAAAAGAAAATAATGTTATGCAGGAAGATACGCTGCTTTTAACTTTTTTTTGAGACCAAGACAAGTGTCATTAAATCCACACGATATCTTTTATCATTACCATCAATATATTTGTTTGTATGTGTCATATGTATGGTAGTGTGGGTAATGTTTTATTTATTGATTTAATGTACTTTGTAAGCATTATTATTGAAAAATATAAGCGTTCTGCACTTCTCCTACACATAAACTATAAGTGTGCCAAATTTTATGCTCCTGCGTCCGCGCAACTTTCGTAAAAAGGGGTTAAAGTTTTGGCATCACGTATTAATATGTAGAATGTAGATGAAGCCGCGGTTCTGACATCTGACGTATCCCGCTGCGCGCTGTGCCGACTCAGCTATTGTGGCCAGTGCCGTGATGTCGCTAGCGGTGCCCGCACAGCTATCCGTATAGCGGAGGCATTCGTAACATAAAGAAAAGGTTGTAGGTTTCTTATCATTCAGTATTTATATGTAGTACAAAGGACGTAACAATGTGTGTCCTAGTATCTAAGAAAAAATAGTGCCAAAAGTCTGTTTTGTATTTATCTGAAGTTTATATTCCAAATTTGGTACTTACTGACTTGTCTATCTTGATATTATCAATTACATATCTTTGCTCGCATTAGCTTGATTTTTAACTGATGTTAACTTTCAGTTAAATTTTAACTATCAAAGATAACTGTAAGAAAATTGAAATATCAGTTTTTTCGTAATGATATAACAAACAAGCAATTACTTGAATAATTTAGATCCAAACAACTGATTTTTTTTCTTTTTCTTTAATTAACTTAAACATATACAAATCAATTTTATTATATACTTACGAATACACCAGTGAAGTAATCATGGAATAAATTAATAAAAAAGGGCACAAGCTTAACAATAGATGTTTATGTTAATAAAAATAATATTTAAAAAATTAAAAAAGCTTCACCTCAGTTAGGTATTCAAATCCTGTCTAAGATGACATTTTGGAAGTCATAGAAGAGGTCAGAGAAGAAGCACACAAGTCTTCCGACGGTTAGAGACAAACGTGACCTACAGACTACCCGCGTCAACGGTAAAGAAAGGAATTAAAAATTTAGCCACGGGACTTGAATCTCCAGTAGCTCAAATAATTAGAGCATTTGTTGGCTTGACGCGATAGTGTACAGGTTCAAATTCTCTCTAGGGCGATTTTTTCTTTATAGAATCATCTATGTTCTTTACATATAACGTAGCTGTCTTATGGCCGGAATTTTAAGCTTATTATGGAAATCTACCAGTTACTCTACCCTCCGAACCGGCGTCAGATTCATCATAGCGACAGGAATAGTTAAGCCAATGAATCCCTACCTGGGCAAGTTGCTGCATAGCATTCTACAAAGGTTTATGTTTCTTTTAAAAATATTGAAGATTCATTATATAAAACACTGCTAGAACAAGGTTTCAGAACCAAGCACATCGTAACTCTTAACGCCTAACCACTTCCTTAAACTTCGAGCTAAATAAGCGGAATTCGCTGAACATAGCTTACACTGTTATTTGCATATTCAAACACTTTTCGTGCTAATTTATTCGGCTTTAATCGGTTCTAGACTTAACAGAACATCTAGAGCTTTTATAAGATTACGTGACTAAATAACAGACATTCTGACAGTCTGGCCGGTTTGCTATCACCGCCGTAACTTTTCCTGCAGCCACAATCCAATGCACCAGCCGTGTTCTGGTTTGGTATATAGATTAGTCAGTAAGTCTTCTTACACAAGAGTCCCAAACTCATACCTCATGCTAGATCGTAGGATAACCGGTAACCTTGAAAGAATGCATAAAATAGCAACGCAACATTAACTTAGGATTTAAGAGTTTTTGTTGATGATGTGGTGTTCAAACAAGTGAATGGAATTGTATATCTTGGTTATGCTTTTAGCAGGGATGGAAGGTACACCGCGGATGTGGAAAGGAGAATGTGTGCAGAGAATAGTGTGAATGGAGCGCTGGGTAAGCTATTTCATAGTGAGATTTTGAGTCAAAAAACTTGACGCACTTTGCATAATTCTAATTCTGTGCTTATATCAACGTTGTTGTGTGGAAGCGAAAGTTGGGTTTGTCAGAAAAAGCATGGAAGTAGGATAAATGCGATCGAAATGGGAGCGCTACGGAAAATCTGTGGTGTAACCCTCGCTGACCGCATTCATAACAGTGAGATCCGAGAAAAAGTGGGATTGAAAAAAAGTGCTGGTGTTAAAATGAGAAAAGGCGTGGTTTAGTCATGTGGAAAGAATGACAAGTGTAAGATTAACAAAGCATATACACAGTGCTAATGTAGATAGATATAGGTACCCGGGGAGACCTAGGTTGACATTCCACAATCAGATCGCTCGGATATTATCCGAGGGTTGTGTCAAGAGTCTCTGAAACCAGCGTGGTTGTATGAAAAGGTTAATGAATGTGAAGGAAGTCAGACAGGTTTGTCAGGATAGTGAAGTTTGGCATTTGATACTCTCTGCCATCCCCGTAAGGGACTTGGCGTGAATTTATGCATCAGCAACGTAAGCGGTTTCTATTGGTGACTCTTTTTTTTAACTATCAGGAGAGCCAAAAATTGTTTGCTGTCATAAAATACAAAAAACGTTTACAAAATAACTCATGTCTGGATTCTCAAGGATCTCAATCTATGTTGATAGATGTTAATACGCAGTTTTACAAACATTAGTATAGTTCTACTTGGAGTTTGGAGTATCGGTGAGTCCATCTGCCATGACAAAGTTAGTTTGAAAGCTGTTTAACTGAAAGCGTTCCGTGAGTATCAGCCTATAGTTTACTGACTTAACTGAAGACTTAACTGAAAAGCGCAATGTATGCTTTGCAAGTTAGTAATATGGAGGAAGAGGGTTCAACTTACCCTCATGTCAGTGATATGAAATCGCGTTAACGGGTAAGAAAGGAATTAAAAATTTCGCCACGGCAAGTCCCGTGTCAGTCCTCAGTAGTTCAAATGGTTTGAGCATTCGTCGGCTTGAGAAGAAAGGGTACAGGTTCAAATCCTGTCTGAGTAGAAATTTTTTACTTTCTTTAAAATTTATAGATATGAAATATATTAATTAATATGCATATCTATACATACATACATACATACTATATACAAATAAATGGAAGAGGAGTGTCTGCTTGTAATATTAAAAATAACTCCTTACTACAAGCCTACGAAGGTGACTACGGTACATAGGTATACCGAAACAACATTTTTATAATTTTTGTCTGTCTGTCTGTCTGTTTATCAGTCTCTTTTTCGGCTAATCTATCAAACGATGGATAGTTGTTAACGGGACTTTTATTTGTATCTAGATGGTGTAATAAGGAGCAATTTAGGCTATTTTTATTTTAGAAAAACTAAATAACTTTTTTGCTAAGTTCCACACGGACGTAGTCATGGGCATAGCTAGTCTTTACAAGTAACGTGAACGTGTGTTCGTTTCCTAACTGCTCCTAAATGGCTAAATCGATTTGGTTGAAATTTTATATACTATATTTCAATGGATCCCTGGATAGTTTCAAAATACAGTTGAACCATTTGTCACCAAATTGAGACAGTACGAAATTCTCCGAGTCAGTAAGTTTCACATGTTTTGTTTGTGTGTTTGTTGACATTAAAGTTGACAACCCTAGCAAAGTAAGATGAAAAAGTACAGAAGACTTGACAGCATATAATGTAGAATACTAGCTGTTTAGCTTTAACTTCGTCAGCGTAGTATTTTAGGGTTAATTAAAAAATGGCTGTATGTTTATCTTATTCGAAATTGGTTTAGTGGTTTAGCCGCCAAAGCGTAACAGATAGATTTTCACATTAACAATATGATATACTTACATACGCACATATTTATTCGTATATATTCACATACTTATAAACTAAAACATTACTTATGAGCTTCAATCATCCCATTAAAAATCGGTAATAACACCTGAAATCCGCTTTATACCAGATTTATCCGGTTAGATAGCTCTATTCACGATGAATTGTTGCACGAGAATTAATTCTAAATTGAATTCCTGAATATGAAGGCTTATATATCAAGCACATTGTTTAATGTTTGATATTTTATTACTGGAACATTCTATTGTAATTAAACAAGTAGGGACTGGCTACGGGTTTACTTGAATACATTTTACTTTTCTCAAAAATGCAATAGAAGGCAGGGGAGAGCGCCATGCGACAGGTCACCGGATTGGAAATACCGCCTTATTTATTTGCATAGTGCCAGCGCTTGCTATATTTTGATTCATGCTAGTGGGTAGGGTACACAGTGTTCATATCCCGACCATACGATATTTAGCGAATCACCAAGAACATGCATGGTGTCTTTGGTATCGTTTTCAGCATTTCAAAGAGCTATCGGAACGCTACATTGAAATAACGGCTGCCCGCCCGAACCCGGTGTTAGCACCCGCGTGTGACTACACACTGGCCGCGAACGTGCCCACCAAACTTAGAAGACCCCGCTACGTGTTATCGGATCCTCAGAACCCAATAACCGCGGCTAACGCAACAAAAACACAAATTCACAAGACACAACACTACACCGTAAATCGCGGAACGTTTCGCAACCCTAGCTACCAGACTTCATTTGTAAATTCCAGTCGACAAACTGTATTGCCATGTTGGGTTTCATTTAATAGATAATTTAAAATGTTGTAACAATTTGTATATTTAATCCTAAAAAATTGCTTGCGCACTGAAAAATAAGTTAAATAATTATTATAAATAGTATGGAATGTCGTGGAATATGGAAGGTCGTGGAAATATGGAAGGTCGTGTGCGTGGTTTAGTTACCGTGGTTATTAGTATAGTTGACTTAGCAACTAGCGCAATATAGATACGCATTCAATTGCTTGAAGTAAACACCACGTGTAGTAGCAGATGCGCTTGCAGGTGTTGTCTTATCAGATTGTTTATCGGCTGCTACGGCTATATAAGTCGAAGCGAGCATGCTTCGTGAGGCATTCGTTGTGAACGCCTTGTAGTGTTCGGACCGCTGTCTAGTACGGAAGTCGCAACTCCTAATAGGTCTCTCCCTATCATAGGATGGCAAAGAGATACTTCTAGATCGTAATTGTTAATTCACTGTGATCTAGGGCCCGGGTTGTGGGCCGTTCGGGGTGTGCATTATTTGGTGGGCACTCACACAGGAGGGGCGGGGTAAAGCTCCCCTTTCCCCTTCGGGGGTTTACTTTTGTTGTCATAGTAGAATGCTTATTCCTATGTTCACGATGGTTTGCTTGGCAACGGATAAGTCATAGAGTGTGGAATGTGGATGTCAGGATCGACTGAATCACGTGTTACGGTTTGTTCTGATATTTCAGAGTTCTTTAGCTATGCGCCCACAAGTTATGCGCTCTCGGGCTACCAGCCCGGCGGCTCAAGTATTGGACAGCACATATGATGTGGTTCACCCCGACATACGTTTACGAATTTTTGTATTTGTGGTGTTAGATGGGGTGTTGTAAATGTATTAAGTACATCACTAGAACTGTGTCCTCACTAGCGAGTTGCCTGGAAATGTCATTGGAATTTCCGAGGCCTGTTATAGGTTTGACGTGTGTGTAGATGTATATATGTGGGTCTATCTATACACACACACACACACACACACACACACACACACACGCACACACGCACACACACGCACACACGTACACACACACACACACACACACACACACACACACTCGGTGTATACTAGGGTTGGATTTCAGATAAAATATCAAGTCTATTCCACGTGTTTTTACACAATTATTGTATTTTGTATACACATCGAGTAAAATTTATCGTTTTCCCTGACATTTTAGCATTAAAGTGGGCTTAGTCTTTACAATAAAAATGCACCCACTATAATTTTTAACGTGCTTATCCCAACGTTATAATGAAAGCGAGAGTTGGGTATGTCATAAAGAGCATGCAAGTAGGATAAATACGGTCGAAATGAGAGCGCTACGGAAAAGTAACCCTCGCTGACCGCATTCGTAACAGGGAGATCCTAGAAATAGTGGGATTGAAAGAAAGTGTTGGTGTTAAAATGCGCGACGTAGAGCACAAAGGGAAAGACGTGTGCGAGGGGTAGTTCTTTTCGCAACTGTTAAGGTCAAGATTCGGCACGACCGCGGGTCACGCATGTATATATTTATCTACTGTTGGTAGCGTGCGTGATGGATCTGATCACAGTATTTTACATTATAATTAAATC
>NJDC01004986.1:30606-43400 GCA_002245475.1 Calephelis virginiensis
TTCAGTGCAGTATTAAAGGTTTGAAATGATTACTATCGATATTTCAGTCCAAAAGATCCACAAGGTATACGCAAGTAGCGCGTAGGACAACGAAACATAAACTTAATATTCTCAAGAAGTCCCGCCATTTTGAGATAAGATCATACATGAATGACGACTCATTAAATACGACAGTTTCCTCGGTCATTACATGAGCGTATCTTTTCAATGATAATGACTGAAATCCCTCTTCACAGTCTACAGGAGAAATTGAGATTTATCTCCTTATATTAAGGGTTGATTTTGAATATCAATATTCTCGATCTATACGAAATACGTACAAAGTATGTACCTACAAAGCTTTACATTTTTTGAATTTGAAAACCTGTGTAATGAACGCATTTGCGCTGAATTATGATTCTATAAATATCTTGAAGAATTATTTCAATATACATACCATGACAGAAGAAGTCGTCTTTTTAATTTTAATACTTTGTTGCTATGTTCATTCAATGATATAATTGGATATCACTAATGGTTGTCCATTGGTCGAAATTCGACCAAAATAAATTTTAATATCTTGTTGATAAGAACGCCATCTTCATTACTCAAGACCAACTACTTTGTTTCCATACTTATTAATGCGCCATCTGTGATCTTTTATCGTTATCATCAATATATTTGTTTGTGGGTCTCAAATGCATGGGAGTGTGGGTAATGTTTTATTTATTGATTTAATGTGCTTTATAAGCATTATTATTGAAAAATCTTAGCGTTCTGCACTTCTCCTACACATAAACTATAAGTGCGCCAATTTTTATGCTCCTGCGTCAATGCAATTTTCGTAAAAAGGGGTCCAAAGTTTTGGCATCACGTATATGCAAAAAATCATAAATTTAAAAATTAGATTTTTAAATTTATGATTTTATGTTAATTAACCGCCCAAAGCGAAGAAGTAGAAAATAACCAAAAAAATGAAATTAACTCTCCAAGAATAATATATTATATTTAGGTATTATTAAAAATACTACCCACATATTGATCAATTTAGTTATTACTATTTAAGTACCAAATGTTAACTGGCGACACACAGCAAGTAATACTTGGACTGTAAAAAAGCGCCTATTACTAAGAGACAATGGCAAGCTGTAGCAAATTTTTTTTCGCGCCATTTCGAAGAATAGGACTTTCTTGCATCTTGGAGTTATCTTTAGGGACACCAGGACAGACAACTGGTAAACGGAATTGACCTGTTTAAAACTTGATGTTTAATCACGTTAAGTATATTTACTCTATCTAATAATAGAAGAATTATCAAAATAGAACTTTCCCCGTGTTGGTCCGGGCACCTTCGCAGAATAAACCATCTGCCTTCGTACTAAGCAACTCGTGTAAACTGCGAGCATAGCCTTAACGTTACTAACACCGTGACATCTAACTAAGTGGAAGAGTTTCGCAGCGACTCGCCCAGATTGGTACCATCACCTTACCTATGACAGCCGCTATAATGGTAGTACTTGCTGTCGACGTGTTCTAGTTCGGAGGATAAACTTACTTTTGCTCAAGGCCCAACATCTCGGCTTCAGGTTAGCACGCACCACTACCATCTTTGGTGTCTCTAGGCAGCGTGAATTTTTTTGGTATCAGGAAATCCGTTTGCTTGTTTGCCTTCTAATATCATAAAAAAGGAAAGTATGCTTTTATGCCTATTCCGGCCTCTTATGAATTGCCGTAGCAGTACTGCTTAGGTACTCAACTTACTTGGAATTCATCACTTAATACACTATGAGTTGCCACTTTAAGGCTGGAATAAGTACACTGTTTATACCAAACTTAAAAAATACAGCATTGGCAACTGTCTCCTAAAGTCCTAAAACTAGAATGTGACGTTATTTATTTCTGAAACTTATCGTTTCTTACTATTAAAAAGTAAGTATCTTCATGCCCATATCCCCGAAGGGGTAGACAGGGACATAACCATTGCACCCACGACTAACCGAAGACACTAAGTCCCATTATATTAATGATATGTGGCAAGCTTATCGCTAACCGCGCACATATCCAATCCTGAGCAACATTTTTTTTATTAGAAAATTGGAAATACCGCATTTTCTTTTTGTTGCCTGACCCGGGATTCGAACCCGGGACCTCATGAAGTCAAGTCCAACTCTTGGACCGCTAGACCACAGAGCTGTTATTGAAAACTGAAAATGATTGTTTTAAAGTTTTCTTTAAGACTTGTTTTAAAAATTCGAATAGTTATAAATATAACTACTCGTATATTTATTTAGATATACCTTACATTGTTCAAGTTTTTCGCGTATTGGCCTGGGTCTGTTAGTAAAATAGACCATCTGTCTCTGTGCCAGGAGGTTCATTAAGACGAGTAAATATTAAATATATTGTTACCAACAGACCCACTGAGACCACTGTGCGGCGACTTCCTCGGGTAGGGAGCAACTGCCTCTAGAACGAATCTCTTTTCTTTCCGTCCGAAGGGTAACGCAGCCGGCACCCTAGCCACAGGATAGCGACACACCTATAATATCCATGGAGTCTATAAGCCACATTGTCTGTTAGAAGAGCCTTGGGATTGTTCACTGACCTCTCACATAAAAAAGTGCGTAAGAGAATTTCTAATTCTTTAAAATGAGGAAGAAGCTGTGGACAAGGACAACATAGATACACATTTCAAACTTTGGACATTTAATATAGGAATTAGACTATATTATCCCCTACAACATCATGCAACCCTGATACGATTATACCTATATACTCGACAATAATATCGCTTTATCTATTCTTGGCGGTATGCCAGTGCTCGTCACATTCATTATATATTCTTATACTAGAAGTCTAACATTACCAGATTCAGGTTTGCAACCACGTCATATGTAATAAGCAGAGTGTATTTCTTTCAGAAACTCATCCTTTGTGCTGCAGAATTTTTTTGCAGATTTTTTATTGAAGCGAAAACTTCTTTAGCGGCGTTGCGCACTTTTTTTGGAATGGGTATACACTTCTAAACTAAACTAAATAAAATAGGAAAAAAAAAAAACTATCTGGAAAAATACAGATGCCTATTCTGATATTAGAATAAAGAAAGATTGATCGATAAAAGGAAAAATACCTAGCTATCAAAGGGAATTTGTAACGTTTCAAGGATGAAAGAAACTTATTTCACACTGAATAACAGCTACTCCTAAAAAAACAAACTGCCAACTTCAAATTCTTCCCAAAAATGATTTCACTCAGATTAAAACAAAACAAGGATCCTTTCCGGTCGGACCTTAAACCTTGATGTAAGAAAAAGAGAAAAAAAACTTTTGCAAATCGAAATGGCCGCGCTGTCAATTACAAGAACAGAGAAAAAAGATGGCGTCGATAGGGCTTCTGCTGAGTAAAACAGACGATATCGGCAGGGCTACCAGTTCGCGTAATTTGAAAACTTCTTAAGTACCTCGTGACTTGAATTGCGATAAAATGAAAATAGTAATAAATAGGTTACGAAAAAATGGAACAGAGCACAATAAGTGTACTGGTAAATGTGAATAGTTCCCAAGTTTTTTTTGCGTACAAACATTTTTATTTTTTGTGGCAGTTTCTATCTCTCTGCATAGCAGCTTGTGATAGATGAGCCTAAGAGATTCAAACATATAAATAGGTTCATATGATTTTTAGGGTTAAGCATGAACTACTCGTACCATGAAGATTCCGCGTTTTGGAATATTAGAAATTGATAAAATGTCAAAATGTCAGCCGACTGATTTGACATTTCATGAACTTGGTGACTTGATAATTTTTTGCATAATGGATTCAAGTAGAAAATAATCAAGGCATTTTACATCACATACTTACAATACACTTGATGAAAAAGAATAGAGTTTGAGTAAAAAGAAGAGATGTGTGGCCCAAAAGCAATCTGACAAGGAGTGCTATTTTTTTTAAAAATCCGGCATTTCGAAAAATCTGAGCGACCAAAATGTATGATTTTGAGTTGGGTTTATAAAGAATATTTGACAAAATATCCAAATTATGTACTTGGTGACATTTTAAAAATCCCACCAACGTATCCTTGTTATACAGGGTAACTATCAAAAGATCGGCCAAATTTTAACATAATGAGCTAAGGCTAAAATCATAAAGCAGATTAAATATTAATTGCTGAATTTTAGTATTTACTTCTATAAACATTCATTTAAAATATTCCGCGTTCACTTGTTGTCACTCGACGTCGTACCCAGCGAATGCGAGCGCGATTTGCGGTCGGCGTTTACGTTATAACCACGCATTATATATTTTTGCATCGGATAAAAATAATAATTTAAGTTTTTTAAATTATTTTATTACCTTGTAAATGGAAAGTGTTATCGATTCCCTACCCTCTCTCAAAATTTGGCTGGTTCTTTAAATGTTACCCTGTATATTTAAACAATGGTATATACGAGATCTATTTGCTCGGGTCAATATAATTGAAATCATTTAAATTTATTTACAAACGAGCCATAAAAATTGTTTATGATTCAACAATTTATAAATTTTGTTTTTGCTAATGCAATTCCAAATATATGAAAATCAACTATCGCTTATATGACCGGTTAATCAGGTGGCGTGTGCCGTACGCAATGGCTTAATTGGATAAAAGTTAAACATGATTCTAATAAAAATATCTGAATTTGTTCTCCCGCATCCTCATAAATAAAAGTAAAAAAATCCTCTTCCGTTATATATTCCTTAAAATTAAAGAGGAATTTATGAGGATTTTTCTGCGCATGCACTGCGAAAGATTGTAGATTCAATGTTAGCCAAAATGTAGTAACGATGAAAATGAAAGTTTACCAATAGAAGCTGGATGCGTGGTACTAAAGTTACTATGAAATAGCTACATTAAATAAATATTATGCATAAAGACAGCCTTCTATGGTGGAAAAATAATCTGAAATATTCGGAGCTTTACGGAGCTATACGGCAATACCTATTTTTTCCTCCACCAAGTGTCCCCACTCCCCAGCGAACGACTTTTTAGCAATATTGGATTGGTGTATGTTGAGCTAAGAAACCGATTGTCAACGGAAACATCGTCTAAATATTTTTTTATAAAAATTAACCACTCTATAATTAATTTTGATTATGAGTGTGTTGTGTATGTTATTGAACCGATTTTGATGATTCTTTAATGTGCGTGTTTTGAGAATGGTTGAGATTCATAGTTTGGAACACTGGAAATGGCCTTTTAATTGATTTTTGTGTATGTAGGTACCTAGTTATATACAGACAGGATAGCAGAGTTTTGGTTGGGTACGCTAGTATTTGTAATTTCCTAATTCCTATCATCCTCTACCTCTTCCTCACCCACATCCTCTTCCTCATAATCACTTCCTCAACAACCCTACTCGCGCCTGCGCATGTCTTATTTAACGGTTTTATTCCACCCACTTTTTCTTACGGTTACATTTTTTTCAGTTCGGTCGCGCTGCAAAATCCCTATCTCCTATAAGCCTGCCGTAAGGAACTTCGTTCCAACAAATAATTATTTTAATAAAACATACAACAAAACTGATTTTATTTTCATTACTGTATCGTCCAGGTAAGTAGAAAATACGCACTATGAATTAGGTATAACTGAAAACAACTAGTCGAATCTTTATCAAATTTAGCATTTTACGAAAAAAGGAAGCTTCAGAAGCCATACACAATTTGACAAAATAATCGAATAACAAACATTAAAAAAATATAGTGGAAATAAGTACCTCCATTTTTTTAAGGCCATTAAAAACTCTTGATTTATCGTGCTAACCTGTAATTATACTATATAAATTTTTCATTGCAAACATTTGCTATCATTTAATATAATATACCCTTTACTAAAACTTTTGTTTTAGCTTTTAACTTAGTAATAGGATTAATTTAAAAGAGATGGAAGGCTGATGCGCTTCTCACTGGCCCAAAAATCATTCAAACTGGAACTATTCACAGACTAAACGAACCAATGTAAAACACGTAGCGTAGTAAACTTATAAACCACACTTTGCTATGCTGAAAAAAGTTAGTAACATAAAAGTAGTCTTTCGAACTATTAATATTTCTGACAGCCCTAGAACTCAGTTTTGGATGTCAATAAGCTCCGTTATTTATAGCCTGGCGTAAGAAAGAAATATGTGATATTATTTCAATGTAAACGAGCCTTCATATTTCGAGGCAACATTTTTAGGGGTTCTCTTCATTTCATGTTTATGTCTAAAAGTAAAACATTCTCTAAAATGGACTCATAAATCTTTTATTATTATAAAACTAAAAACTTTTTGGCGGCGTGATGCCCTTTTTGCAATTGTTAAAAATGTTAAACTTGCGTAAGGATATGTGAGAATAAAGCAACTGTATATTGTCACCGCATTTAATACTGCAAATTTTCGTTTTTAGGTCGGTATAATATAGCCAAGTTAGTTTTGAGGTAACTGTAATATCTCAAAGCGCAACGCGCGACATACATTTTTTTATTGTCGAGCAAAATCAATAAATGAATATTGTATTTCACTATACAAATGATAGTACATTCATACTGAAAATAAAAGCAAATCTTTCTAAATAACAAAAAGTTACAACGTTAGTATTTAAATGTTTACTTCTGCCGGCACTCCGGGATGGGTACATAACATACCTGAATAATGAACTGGTATCTGGTAAGGAACGGAAAATTAAAAAAGTCTTGCAGCCTGTATCCCCGAATAGTTAGACACAGGTACAATCAGGGCAGCCAACACTCATAGTCCTATAATGTTATAGTTGGCAAGCCTGTCGCCTACCGGGCACATAGACAATCCCGGGCAGTGGCTGGTAGAGAGTCAGATGGTCTATTCTACTCATTGGACCCAGACTAATACAGGGAAAATATATTTGTATCTGCGACATTTTCTTCATACCTCAGGAACGTCAAAGTCAAAATTTATTTTATTTCGTAGGTAGAAAGCTACACTTAAAATATGTAAAAAAATATTACATTTTCCATATATACAATACAACAATAGTACAAAATTCCTTAAAAAAATTAAAATAAAACTAAACAAAACTAAATTTCGTGTTTATACATTTTTATAAAAATAATTCCCCTACTTTTATGTAAGGTTATAATCATTATTTTTAAGCATACTTAAGTATCTACATGAGTGCAGAAGTTACGAATTCAACATGTCGAAATTAATATATTAATAATTAAAGTCATTAACAAATAGTAATTAATTGTTGTCTTTCTAATAATGTCAATACTTAATACTCGTACATAAATAAAATTCAATATAATTTATAATCACGACTCATAATTTATTTAGAATTAATTTACGTCATTTTTAAAGATTTCTCTCAAATGTGTCATAATTAAAATAAATTAAATCATCACAGTTCATATATAATTTATTTATTTATTACCATGGATTTTTGTCCTCTAAATATTGACTAATACTATAGTAGGCCTTTTTATATAATTTATTTTAAATCGTATTTTTGAACTGTTTCAATGGCAGGTCCTGAATATAATGAGGTACTTTATTAAAAAATCTTATTGAGACGCCTTGATATGAATTACTTATCTTATGAAAGCGACTAAATGGAATGATAAGTTTTTTTTTTTTAAAAAGACTCAGGTTTTTCTTAATGTACATTGAATTTTCTACTTTGTATTGTGATGCAAATGTTGATATATTAATATTTTAAATAATTCTCTAGGATCACACTCTAGGACCAAGATTGTATATGGCACGAACTGCCCGTTTTTGTAAGATAAATACTGAATAAGAATATGCAGCACTGCCCCAAAGCAATATAACATAGGTCATTATACTATGAAAGGAACTGAAATATACCAATCTTGATTTATCTATATCAGATATTTGACGGATCCTCTTAATAGCATATACTGCAGACGCCAGCTTGTTTGTCAGGTATTTCAATGTGAGCCCCCATTGTAACTTCGAGTCAAGAGTTATGCCTAGGAAAGTGTTTCGTCAGTGTTGATTTTAGTGTCCTTAATTATAACATTGGTATCCGTCTGTTAAACATTAGGGAGAGTGAATTTGATGCATTACCTTTTATTTTCATTCAAAAGCAAGTTATTGCTAGTAAACCATTCCATGACTTTCGATGTAGCACAGTTTACGGCACTATAATCAGATTCTCTCCTTTTGATATTAAACAGTAACGACGTGTCATCAGCAAACGGAACTATTCCATGACTATTTTAAATATTTTTTACTAGATATGGCTAATCATTGAAATAAACCAAAAAAAGAAATGGTCCTAAAATTGTTCCTTGAGGCACATCAATTTGAACCAGGGGACAAATGTCCATTTTCATAAATCTTTTGAATCCTATTTTGTAAATATGATTTCATAAAACTAAGTGCATGATCTTTAACGCCATAATATTGAAGTTTTTTTATCAGAATATCATGCCGTAAACAATCGAAAGCCTTGGATAAATCACAAAATATTCCTAATACGTCTTTTGATTTCTCCCAAGCTTCAAATATATTTTGCACCAACTTTATTCCAGCATCAATAGTAGTACGACCTCTGGTAAAACCATATTGATTCAAATGCAAAATGTTGTTTTCGAGGAAATGTGTACTCAATTCATCCAGGATAATGTTTTCGAAAATTTTGCTTAGAGTTGGTAATATAGAAATAGGTCTATAGTTACTTTCATCACGACCAACGTCAAGTACCTACAAACATATCAATATACGCGTTAAGACCGATTTTAAACTAATAACTATTAGTAATTACGGAACGTATGAGTTTGAGTTATAACATGTTTTGGTTAAGTATCCGATTTTGGACAGTGTTAAGTAAAACATTTGTTTAATGAGTGTTTATTTGTTTTGTAGTAAGACACTTAATGTCTACAAGCGGTGTTTATATCTTATTGCCAATATAAGCGTTTGTAGTATTGCAAAATAAAAAAAACTTAAAGACGCTACCACGTCGCTACACGTGCAAAAAATTCATAGAATCCTCAACAAAATTAGTGGTATAAAGTTTCATAAATGTAGATTCTTTTTAGGATTCCGTAGGCTACGCTCCAAAGGACGTTATCGAGTATATGCTTTTGCACTAAATTTATCGGACATATTAATTTTATTTTACCAAGTTCGTATATTTGATATTTTCCATGCTCAGCGCTTGATAAAACTTCCAAATATTCATATTTTTAAATGAAACAACAATTGTACAGTTTTACGTATCACTTATAATTTATTATTTTACAAATAGCCTATCGGTTTCGCTTATAACAGCATCATCAGGGCTAAAACTTAGTGAGGACGAAACCGGTAGGTTTTTTATTAAATAGTAAATTATAAGTGATACGTAAAACAGTACAAGTGTTTCTTCATTTAAAAATATGAATATTTGGAAGTTTTACCAAGCGCCGACGATGGATAATATCAAAAGTTGTATATTTCATTACTTGTCTTTTACCTCCAGCGTCGGACTTGACTTCTTAAGATCCCCAGTTCGATCCCCGAGTCGGGCAACAAAAAAATTAAAAAATATCTATTTTCAATTTTCTAATAAAATTAACGTTGTCCGGGATTTTATATGTATCCGGTTAGCGATAGGCTTGGCAAATATCACATTGTGGGACTAATATGTCTTCGGCTAGTCGTGGGTGTCCTGATTGTGCCTCTGCCTACACCTTCAAAGATATGGACGTGACGATACTTTCTTTTTATTTCAAAGCGACTCATACTATTTTTTTCCGTCAAACTTTGATACCATACTAGTATCAACATGACATGGCATAACACAAATAAAATCTTTAACAGCTTTTTTTGTTAAAGTAGTCATTTTTGACTTCATGATAACTCGTTTTACTTTTACTCACATTTTGCAATGTATTTTTTTACGTTTCCATTTTCCAAATGTTAATTCTTTAAATTCGTTTATAATAAAGTAATTTAATCTTTTTATATTTGCATGCGTCGCATCTGCTTAACAAGCATAGTGTATCGGAACAACAAAGACTATAGATAATTTCAGTAGAATTTCTTTCTTCTATTACTTTTTTAACATGCAGTATTTTTAACAGTAGCTTCATGTTCTACTGACTGTATTAGAAATAAAAATGGCCTTGCTTGCAAAAATATGAATAAGCAACTTTAGTGTATTCTGCTTCAAAGAATATATGACGATTTTTCATCGAATTCAGTAAATATCTTCATTGTTTTTAATCTTACATCGTCTGTGTTAAAGAACCTTTTAGTCTTTTATAATAATTTTCTTTTGATTACATTTTTCTTCTAAGAGTGAAGTTTTTAGTTTCACACAACAAATTGTGATGCTTTAGAATAATTTGTTCTTATCGTTACTTGATTTCAGTTCGTGATAATTAGCCTACAACGGCTTTTTAATTGCTTTTTTTTCACTTTATTTATTTTGGTTTAATTAGTCTTCCAGCATGAGAATTTGAACTCTCAATTTCTTTTTTCAGCCTTTGATAAACTTTTCTGTAGTTATTTAGTTTTCTTTTTAAATCTTGCATATACATCTTTCAACATATACAGCATTTCTTTTCTTTGAATTCTTTGAATTGAGTATTTTAGTTGTGCTATTGTCTTTTTCAGATTCAGAATAATTTTATTGACCGCGACATTTATTTCTTCTTGCTCTGTAACAGGATTATTGTTTTCTTCTATACGTAGTTCAGATTCTACATAATTTTTTAAAGGACCATCGGTTTCACTAGCACATGGAGTATTACCACCCTTTACGGATGTTCCTGTCACGTTTCAACAAAAGTTTTCTATTGAAGAAGCTTCTAAAATGTTCTCTTCGTTTCGTTCTTTTTAATTTAACTTTGGTGTTTTTTTTGTTTCTTTCCTTTTAAGTATATTTACTAATCTTTTTCTTTCTCTTTAGTATATTTTTCTGGGTCTGCCATAATTTTGACGCATTTATAAACTTTATATAGGCGGTCAGTAAAGGACTTGTTTTTAAGCCGAATGAAATACAATTAAAAAATATTATAATTACCATTTTTGAAATTCACTCATTACCATCTACCTAAAAATTGGTAAATATGGTAATTAGGAAAACTGTAATTAAGATTTTGAACATTTTGTTGAGTAAATAGTTATTTACCAGAAATATCAAACTTCTACTTACGTGATCTCAAAGTAATTATAAAGTTAACTGTTATTACCCTGTCAATATAAAATTATAACTATATACTTATTTTTAAAGTGGAAAATGGTAATTAGATACTATTTCTTCGAAAGCACTTTAACGAACAATGAAAAATTCTGTTCTTTAATACACCTAAGCTAGTCGAATGTCAAGGGTAGACTAGCACGGTCATGTCTATGTATTTAAGTCGACGCTATATCTAAATTTAAGTTAAGAAATTAAGGCAAACATTTTTGAAATGGTAAATATGAAATTATCCTAGGAAAAAGTTTAACTGCATTTATTTTTATCAGTTTATGTTCTTTATGTTGAATTATTTGTGTTAAAATGCGAAAGGGCATGCTCCGCTGGTTCGGTCATGTGGAAAGAATGACAGGTGAAACATTGACAAAGCAGATATACAATGCGGATGTGGATGGATGTAGGTACCCGGGGAGACCAAGGCTAACATTTCACGATCAGATCAATCGGATATTATCCGAGGGTGGTGTCAAGAGTCTCCGAAACCGGCGTGTTTGTATGAAAAGGGTTATGAATGTGAAGGAAGCAAGCAAGAAGTTCTTACCCATTCCAAAAAAAGTGCAAGTTTTCACTTAAAAAAAAAGTAGATCGGAAAGATATGTATGTATTTAAGAATATTGGCATAAAAGTATGTTGGTTAAAAGGGATTTAGCTATATAAAATGAATGTATACAAAAATGGAAAATGGGACATGACTGGTAATGCGATTTTGGTTACTAAAAATGTTTTTTTCTAAACTCCTAGTCATATGTGATTTTCAACAGTTTAGATAGATGCATAACACTTGTTTACATAAGCTACAATTATATGAACAAATATATTCGTATCACAGAGCGTTCTTTATTCAAGGCCGCGCAATATGCACATTCTTAAAGAAATGCCCATAATCTATCTTTTCAAAAAGGAATTATCTCAAAAATAATAATGTGTAACAAATAGACAAATAAAAGCAGTTAGTTTTTAGTCATTAGTCGAATTAAAAACCTGCATTATTTTGGAGTAGCTTAAAAATAAATAAATTCAACTCACGCTTAACTTATTTTCTAAAGCTACACGTGTTTCACGAAATCTTTCAAAACCTTCCTCAGTTTAGCGAATTCCGAGAAATATGAAGTCTACGTTGGCGAAATTCATATTTCGTAGAGAAATGACGTAAATATAGAGCTGAAATACTTGCTTAGGTATTTCTGCTGTATGTTTTTGAAATTTAAGATCATGTTTGATACAAATTTCAGGCTTTAATGGGAAATGTTCCCTGTTCTGGTATTTATAAACCCTGGATACATTAAAAAATGTATAGCTCAGTTGATTTTTCCAACCTTCATGGTCGCAAGGGCATCAATTTTGGTCACATTCTGATCGATCACATTATGATCTTGGATGTAGTTTTGAAACAAAAAACGAAAGAAATGTAAAATGTTATTTTTCTTATTTTTCATGCAGTTTTCCCGGTTTTCTCCTCATAAAAACCATATCCTGACGAAATTTCACATAAATTATTAGTAGTGTACTAGGTACGTGTTCATTTCGAAAATAGTTTATTTTCATTTTTATTGAGAATATGTTACAACACACACACACACACACACACGCACACACACACACACACCACACAC
>NJDC01004986.1:43443-81674 GCA_002245475.1 Calephelis virginiensis
CACACAACACACACAGAGAGACTCGTCACACTTATAGTATCCCTTTTTTGTTGTCGGAGGCTAATAAAAGTTAAACCCTAGCTAGGCGTGTCTTCTGTGTAGGATAGACCATCTGCCGCTCTGTTTGGCTGTTTGCAAGAATCGAGCTTAGGTTACAAACATCAAAATCAAAACATCAAATCCCGAGGAGACCAAGGCTGACATTTCACGATCAGATCAATCGGATATTATCCGAGGGCCGTGTCAAGAGTCTCCGAAACCGGCGTGTTTATATGAAAAGGGTCATGAATGTGAAGGAAGCAAGACAGGTTTGTCAGGATCGTGACATCTGGTGGTAAAGTGTATAACTTGCCAGTGTAGGGTTCCACCGCCTTACATATTCATGCCGCCATGATGACAGTGTCATATTCCAGTTCGGAGGATATAGGGTAGCTGGTAGACTTGCACAATACTTACGCCTAACACCCTAGCCACAGCCAAAATCTTTATGTAAGTATATTCACGCCCATATCCCCGAAGAGGTAGGCAGAGGCACAACCAGGGCACCCACGACTAGCCGAAGATACTAACAGCCAATGTTAATAATGTATCTCAATCTAATGGATTTCAAGCAATCTAGATAGCTGCGTATCCGGCGGCCTATCCCATACCTACTTGCTATATTTATCCCGTCCACAGATATGTTATTGGCAAGCGATAACATAGAAAATGGATCAAAATATCAATCTTGTACAGCAAGTTTTGGATTAGGATTGATTATTAATATTGGCCGTAAGTCCCACAATGTGATAGGTGGCAAGCCTATCGCCAACCGGGCACATATCGTATCATATATAATCGAGCAACATTTTTTTCATTAGAGAACTGAAAAAAACATATTTTCTTTTTGTTGTCCGACCTGGGATTCGAACCCGGGACCTCATGCAGTCAAGTTCAACACCTGAACCGCTAGACCACAGAGGGGACATCTTTATATATTTGTAAGTAGTTGTTTATTTTGGAATGTTTTGCATTGGATCCGGCAGACTGCGCTACTGTCGGAACATCAAATATTATGTAGTAGCTGTTAATGTCAAGCGATACGAAGTTCGCCGAGTTGGCTAGTATGTACATTAAATGAATGTTTGCCTTCCGAACGCGAAGACTGGTTTGGTAAATTTTGGATTTAAAGATAAGAGAAAATGGGAAAAACTGTGACAAAACGACGGAAAAACATTTAATTTTTTCACCATACGAAAGCGAAGTTCGCAGAGGTAGCTATTTATTTATATATTGGTATGGTCACCTGTGCAGTCTAGCGGTCCGACATCGGACTTGACTTCTTGAGGTCCTAGGTTCGAGAGGTCGGGCAACAAAAAGGTATATTTTCAATTTTCTAATAAAATTAACGTTGCCCAGGATTGGATATGTGCCTGGTTGGCGATAGGCTTGCCACTTAACACATTGTGAGACATTATTTTTTTTATTACATTTCAAAAAAGCACTGTAATATAGTATTTTTAAAGCAGCGTAATTTTTCTGGGTGACCATCAGAATTTTATTCAAAGAAATCCGTCCCTACTGAAGTTCAGTGTACCAACGTCGGTACTCAGAAGAGCAGCTTCCGTACCTAAAGTAATTTGAAGTTGAACAAAGCACTCTTCAAAGAAAGAGGACTTTTAGAATCATAAAAATGAATGCTTTTAAATCTCTTCTGGCGTATTTATTACGGATAACTTCTGAGAATGGTTTAAACAAAACATGGGTACGTTATCATTTTAATGATTTATAGCTATTACTCGCGACTTTGTACACTACTTATATACTTAAAACTTGGTAAAATTCATTCAGTAGTTTTTGCGTAAAAGTTAACAAACAGAAAACTGACAAAAAATCTAATAACGTATATATACAAATATAGTCATCTATATCATATTTATGATAATATGATAGTATCTAGTGAAGATGCTATCATATTTACTCGTATATAAATATAATCGTTGTTTATAAAAAAAATATTTAATTAACATATTTAGTTTTAATACTGTTTTTAACCCCCGACGAATAAAGAAGGATTACGTGTATGTGTGTGTATCTGTCTGTGACGTCATAATTTTACCGACCGATTTTCATGCAATTTTTTGTTTAAAAGCTGACGTTTCTTAGCTAAATTACATGTAGTTGTTATTATTTGTATAGAATCAGAAAAATCTTTATTCACATGGACCATACGAGTGGTTTTTTTTTATGTTATATAGGAAGGCAAACAATCAGATGGATTTCCTGCTTGTAAGAAATTCACGTCGCCTAGAGACACCAAAGGTGGTAATGGTGCGTTGCCAACCAGAGGCTGGGAAGTTAGGCCTCAAGCAAAAGTATGTTTACCTGCAACTGTGGCTAATATTTCGGGACAATTGAACAAGTTTACAGGATACCCTACTCTCCAGACTGGAACATCAAAATGTCATTATGGCAGGGTGTAATTAGACAGATAGAAGTACGTATACTTATTATTAAATTGGCAACATTGCCAGGAGAGTTAAACTTTTAGTATACCCTCTACGTATTCATATTTTTAAAGAAAGAAACATTTGTACTGTTTTACTTATCACTTATAATTTATTACTTTGTAATTAGTAGCCTACCGGTTTCGCTTATACAGCATCATCAGGGCTAAAACTTAAACTAAGGTTAAACTTAAATTAAGGGTAGTTTAAGTTTTAGCCCTGATGATGCTGTATAAGCGAAACCGGTAGGCTACTAATTACAAAGTAATAAATTATAAGTGTTAAGTAAAACAGTACAAGTGTTTCTTTCTTTAAAAATATGAATATTTGGAAGTTTTACCAAGCGCCGACGATGGAAAATATCAAATACCCTCTACGTAATGAAGTTGAAAGGTTCATTGAAAAGCACATGTTATTTGAGTTCACATCTTTACTCCCGATATTTCCCACTTGGTTTGTAAGCGGATATCGGGTTGTAGTTTCATGTTGAACAAAAATTTACGAATACTCGGTATTCGTAAATTTTTACGAATTTTTTACGAATACTCGGAAAAACTCGGTAAAATTTTCGTATCAAGAAAAAGTTTCGTTTGAAACGTTTTCTCAAGTGGACCGGTGGTTGAGGGGTTAGCATGCAATCCGATTGTGATTTATATTTTTAATCTAGTTTATATTGTAACTATTATTATTGAAAAAAGACAAGCCCGCTGAGTTTCTTTCGCCGGATCTTCTCAGTGTGTGGCCGCGTTCCGATCCGGTGGTAGTTTAAAAAAAATGTCGACTCGCACAAATACCACTTGTATGGTTCAAGTGAATAAAGATTATTCTGATTCTGATTCTGCCTAACTCTGACATTCAATACGCTTCGATCGATTCCGGACAGAGTAATTTGTGATGAACGTAGTCTTAATTTTTGGATGTTTATTAATCTTATGTCTTCTACTACATTGCCAAATATCTTTACGTCAGTTATTACCTTTGCTGACTACATTTGTCATTTATGGACTAACTGCGTTTTTGGTTTAACTTTTTCAATTTTCTAACAAACAAACAAACAACAACAAAACAAAATAGCTTGATTTTGGAAAGTGCTCGGTTGGCGATGTACCACATAAAACATTGGATGGGCGTTTGTTACTCTTTCACGCACAAAATAGTGAACAGATTTAGATGAAACATTACAGGAATATATTTTATACATTAAGATCATATATGCTACAACTTATAAAAAAGTACATCTTGGTACGCGGGCAAAGCCGCGAGTGGGAGCAAGTACACCATATCCTACATACTATGTATGCTCATGTAAGTCAAACATAACATTTTTAATAATAAACCAACATCTGTTACAGATATTTTATATTTAACGTAAAAACTTTTTTATAGCGTTAACTTTATACTTTATACTGCCAATGACAGGCTTTATTTGCAAATGGCAATAATGTGCCAGTGATATGAAACATTCGATTGGATGATTCGATTATGACAATTATTTTACTTATATTTGTATATATATTTTTTTTTATCAACACATGATATGTTTGCATTCTTTAAAACTTATTTTAAGCTATGTTTTTATCTTAAAACTAGCTGACCCGACAAACGTTGCAATTTTTCCAGTATATCTCTTCTTAAGAACCTTCTCCTGACAATAATTACCATTATAAAAAAATAATAATCCAAATCGGTCCGATCGTTCGGAATTAATGCGCTTAGCAACACATTCAGTGATTCTTTTTTATATCATACACATGTTTTTGTGTGCATTAAAAACATCACATATTTTTGTTGTCCGACCTAAGAATCAAACCTGGCAACTCATGAGAATTTTGTGTTTATTTAACTTACAATTTTTATGACACTCGTACTCGACTCGTCAGCGTAGAATAGTTACGACGTCCATACAAAGTTTCGCCTTAATTACTGATTTTTAGGGCATAGTTTTTATTGAGCCATTGTTTGAACTTGGATCTCTAACTATGTCATATGAAATTTCATCAAAACCAGTCCAACGATTTAGCAATGAAAGCGTATAGACAGACAGAAAGACTTTCGCATCTAAAATATTTATAAGGAGTCTTAAAGAAAAAAAAAAAAGAAAATTAAACCTTTATTATGATAATTTCTCTGAAACCTAGCAATTGTTGTGGCGAAGTTTGTGTGTGTGTTGAAGTAATACAGAATGTGACAAGTCTTATGAACGTCCCAATGCCCACCACCGTGACCAGACAACGAATAAAGCCAGAGCTCGGGAAACAATCCATCTTGCCACGACCTTAGCCTACCTTGTTAAAGATCTTACCACTAAGAGCACCAACGAGGAGAGCACCAACCAAAAGAGGAGGCAAACGAGCAAGTGGGTCACCTGATGCAAAGTGATCACCTCCGCCCACAAACATCCGCAACACCAGGAGTATCATAGATGCGTTGCCGACCTTTAAGGAATGAGTACGGACTTTTCTTGAAGGTTTCGCCTCGACACCGAGATATCCTCAAGAAATCGTTTAAATTACGTATCTTTAACAACAACCGATGTCGTGGTCTGGTCGCTAGTCTTGTGGTGGGCAGGAACGGTAGTCAGGCTTGTTGACTTTGGTGCCATTTGGTATACTTTTCAAAACAACAGTTATACGGGTTCCGCGGAATCCTTATTCATATATACATATGTAATCTTATAATGGATTTCTGCAAAAGAACGGTGATCGGTGATTCAATAAAATGAGGAGTATCTGTGGATATCACTATATTTATAACCCAACAGAACAAAAAGACTCATATTTTTCCCCGTGTTGGTCCGGGCTCCTTTGCAGAATAGACCATCTGCCTTCCTGCCAGGAAGCTCGTAAAAGGCGAGCATATTCTTACTGTCACTAACACCGTGACATCTGACTAGGTGGTAGAGTTTCGCAGCGACTGCGTATTGGTACCACCGCCTTACCTATTCCTGCCGCTATAACGTCATGACGTGTTCCGGTTTGGAGGGTAAGGTAACCGGTAAACTTACTTTTGCTCGAGGCCTAAGATTCCGGTCTCAGGTTGGCAACGCACCATTACCACCTTTGGTGTCTCTAGGCGGCGTGAATTTCTTACCATCAGGAAATCCGTCTGCTTGTCTTCCAATTTCATAAAAAAATTAAAAAAATATATATTTAACAATTACGGTAATTTAAGGTGGGATTACGCTAATCTAAGAGGAAAAAATTAACGAATCTGGGGTAAATTTCAATTTGCCACACGAATACCCTGATTAAACCTCAACTAACGTCTCAAAGTGGTTAACAAATTTATTTTGAGATCGCCAACTAAGGCAAATCTAAACATTTTTATCATTGACGTCCATAAAATTATAATTATATTGGATTTTATATTATTAAAGTTTGGAAGTCGCTTGTAAGCTTTATTATTGAATAATAATTATTTCAAAAATGTCACCTTTTCAATTGGTTTCGTTGTATGAATTTTTTTTTGATAATTTAGTACCTATCAAATTAATAGTTTTTAAAAACAGTGAGAATTAGAAGAAATTACGAGTTAGAAGAGATAGAGTTTATTAGAAAAACTTTGTCCTATTTCATGTTTCATGGAAAAATTAATTCTCTTTGGAAAAAGTGGAATAATTTTACCATTTCAAACTTTTCAATTGGTTTCGTTGTATGAAATTTATTCGATACTTTAATATCTGATAATTTAACAGTTTTTAAAAATAGTGAGAGTTTTGCTACCCCCGGGGAAAACACCGGTTATTTCAATATCTAAAATGTTCAAGAGAAGCAAAAGAAAGAAAATCTGTTAAGGCGAAGCTTGTAGTTATCCATAATGTTAAATTTTGATTTCACACATAATCTGGAATTTTGTCCTTTATTATGTTAGTTGAAAGCTGATTTGGATACTTATGTACGGGTAAATAATGTAAATAATAGACAAAATGAAGTATATATATAGGTATAATATGATAGGTAACAGCCATAACAGTTTTTTCAATTGCTTCGTATGCACATATTCTGAGACGCAAGTGCATACAGCAAAAATAGCCGCATGCTGAAACTTTACCGCGAAAAACTTTGTCCTACATGGTAACACAGGTTCGCAACATGGTTAAATTAAACACACAAACACATGCACACACACGCACATACAAACTTGATCACACTTATGCCTGCACATACAAATGCAAACATGTGTACATTTCAATATACTAAACACAATAAGGGATGTAACGTAACAAACTTTTATGTATTTGCATTAAATTACTATGTGTATTGTAAAGTTCTCCGAGGTGGGCGTAAATAGTAGCAACACAGTTCTACACTAATGCTGCTGTTTACAAACATTAAAATTGTAAATCTGTTTTATTTGATATTTTTTTTATTATTATTATTATTAAATCTACAATAAGGATTTGAACAATAATAGTGTTATACAATTTTTCTGACTCAGTTTTCGTTGAATAACTTTACCAGAAAAAACTTTAAGTGCCGTAATGTATTACGGGTTCATTTTATGAGCAAATTAAATCTGTTTGGGAAAAGTGTTATAAATGTTTACCGTTTTAAATACAACAGTGATTTCTAAGGTAATAGTTTCATACGATTTTCCCTGACTTAGTTATTATTTCTATACTTAAACTTCAAACCATGATCAGAAAAAAAATTGAGATATACATTGATACTCGGAGCAACCAAAAATTGACATAACCTTGAAAAGGACGTAACTGACTATTACCACGTTTTTTTTGGTGCCAGCGATTTATATAACTAAAAGTATATAACAACTAATATTCAATATTAAGGTTTGAGATTTTTTCTCGCATCCTAGCCAAAAGGCGACGAACTTTATGAATAGGCACCTTTTTTACCTCAAATTGATAAAATCTTCTGAAATATGATACAGGTGAATGGTTTTCGGTTACAATTTATATATTTTTATACGAAATCTAATTATTGGTAGCTCTGAAAAGTTTCCATTATTTAGATTTTTATTCAGTGTCTAGAAAAGTGAAATAATACTTTTTCGTCTATTCATGTATCATTACAACTATCCTTCCATAGCATGTAAGTAAGTGATGTTTTTATCCAGAAAGAAACAACATTAATGAGTGACATTAATGTTGTTTCTTTCAACCTTACCAAAAGTGATACTTTAAATTAGTAATTTTTATCTTTATACAATGTGTTAAGCGCATAGTTGGGCGAGCGAAAATGGTGAAAAGGGTAACATCATCTGGAAACACTTCCGAAAAAATTTAACTTTATAGAGATATTATTTTTTCTTAAATTTTTGACTCTCCTAAAATTTTAACTCGTTTGTTCTTAGGAAATAAGCTTAAAATAAATTTTATTTGTATTGAACTAATTTACTGTACTGAAATATAAATAAATAAACATTTTGGGAGAACTTATGATAGAAATTAAAAATTCAACAAAAAATATTTTAAGCCTTTATTAAGCCCATTTTTTCTAAAAATGGTTCTAAATGCCACCTTTTCACTATTTTCGTTTGGCCAACCATTAGTCTAAGACACTAACACCAAGAATGCTTACATAATTTAACTTATATTAATATTAGGTCAATTTATTTGATTACATTTGACGTACGTCCATATTAGTAATTATCTGTCAGGATCAGTAGGTAAATTGCACATTTGTAATAATGTTGACATTATTATAAATAATATATTGTGTTTGAAATTGTAAAAATTAAGCAAATGTGGCTGTAAGCTTTGTACAAGGACATAATATTATTACAGTCATAGTGTCGAATTCAGATGAAGAGTCAAACTACCTGTCCAGATAAACTTGTTACCCTTTATCTACCCTTTGACTTTTGTTTCGTCTAAAATAGTAAAGCTGCAGAAGAGTGATTATGCATTAAAGATTTTTTAAATGCTTTTAGTATTTCTCGAATTTACGTCTGTCTGTTTGTCTGTATCGTGACGCGATTCCCGCAGAATCTTTCTTAATCATAACGAAATTTGGCTGGTAGACTCCATGTTCCTTCTCCCTCAGGAGGTTTCCATATGAAAGGGGAGGTGCTTTAAAATGAAAATTGAACTGTAACTCCTTAATAAAGTAAAATATCTTCACGCCCAAATTCCCGAAGAAATAGGCAGAGACACAACCAGCGCATCCATGACTAGCCGATGACACAACTTGATAGCAAACCTATCGTCAACCCGGCGCATATCCAATTCTGAGCAACGTTACTCGTACATAACGTACGTAACGTTACGTTATGGAAAATATATACATTTTCTAATTTTTTTTTGTTGGCGGACCTGGGGTTAAGCCCGGGACCCCAATAAGTCGAGTCCGACGCCGGACTTGAATTTTTTAATTAATTAAATTTATTACTGTTTGTTTTGTAGTATATGCTTTCCATTTATCCCATGCTCGCCTTTTACGAGCAACCTGGCAGAAAAGCAGATGCTCTATTCTGCAAAGGAGCCCGGACCAGCACAGACAAAATACTTGCAAAATAGGCCTGCACCCTGGAAAAAAAATAGTGATGCATCAGTAATATCTACAGTGTATTTATTCACTTCATAAAAAAAGGAGGTTATACGTACGCATCTTATATTTTTATGCGTGTTATTCGATTTCTCCCTAATTTCTTTTTTTTTTATTAAAAATACCATACTTTGGAGATGGTCCTACTGCCAACAAATCTAGGTCTGATGATAACTGCGCAGAGAAATCGAAGAAAACACTCAATTTTGGTGTACATAGATGATAAAATCGAAGTCGGTTTACTGCAGTTTTACATGAAGTTTTATAGTTTTGTTATGCGCTGTCTTACCACTTTAAAACATAAAAAATGTGTATGTATATAATAATAAGAGGAGGCAAACGAGCAAGTGACACGTGACGTTCACGGACATCTTCAACATCAGGAGTATCATAAACAAGTTGTGTTGTTGTTGTCTTCAATTACTTACTTTAAAAATACGTTATGCACCGACCAATAAAATAAATATTCCTCCTTAAATATTTCATTAAGTGAACCTTGATGAAGATACCGTACGAAATTCGAAAAGAATTCGTCCAAGTATCCGAATATTGCGTCACATAAAACAGATTCATGTTAATATTTACAAACATTTTTATTTTCCGATTATTCGGTGAAATGCGCGTTGGATTTATTCAAATTGTTTATTATTGAGAATTTCATTTCTCTTGACCTATATTTGGGATATTGAAAATTATATTCAATTATTTTTCCTGCTATTGAATTGGCAATGAGTATCTGCTTTCTTACTATAAGTTTTTATGTAATTTAATTACAAAAGAACATCGCCTCTGTGGTCTAGCGGTTCAGTTGTTGGACTTGACTGTATGAGGTCCTTCCTGAATTCGAGTCCCCGGTCGGGCAACAAAAATAATTCCAATTTTCTAATAAAAAAAATGTTGCCTGGGACTGGATATGTGCCCGGTTGGCGATAGGCTTGCCACCTATCACATTGTAGGACTTAGTGTCTTCGGCTAGTCGTGTGTGCCTTGGTTGTGCCTCTGTCTACCGCTTCAGGGATATGGGCGTGTAGATACTTTTTTTAAAAGAACATAAGTTAATGCGAAAGTTTAATAGCGAGGAATTTATGTTAACGAGTGGCTGATCCGAAAAACATCCTGTCCTTAGGTGTCTTATTTTAGCACTTGGATTAAATTATATAGGACTTAACTACCCGCGTTAACGGTAAAGAAAGGAATTAAAAATTTCGCCAAATGATTTGAATCCTCAGTAGCTCAAATGGTTAGAGCATTTATCGGCGTGAGATGAAAGGTTACAGGTTCAAATCCTGTCTGGACGAACTTTTTTCTTTCTTTAAAATTTATAGAAATGCTGTCCTGATTATGAATTTGATTTTTTTCATATGAAACTTAATAGTAATAACTAACATAACAAAAAAAAGTGATGCCAAAACTTTGGACCCTTTTTTACGAAAATTGCGCGGTCGCAGGAACATAAAATTTGGCACACTTATAGTTTATGTGTAGGAGAAGTGCAGAACGCTATTATTTTTTAATAATAATGCTTATAAAGTACATTAAATCAATAAATAAAACATTACCCACACTACCATGCATTTGACACACACAAACAATTTATATTGATGATAACGATAAAAGATCACAGATGACGAATCATACAGTTTGGAAACAAAGTCTTGAGAAATGAAGATGGCGTTCTTATCAACAAGATATGAATATTTATTATGGTAGAATTTCGACCAACGGGCGACCACTAGTTTTAATTATTGAAAAATAGCAGTCTGCTTGAAACTTGCCTGGTAACTGATCTAAATTATCCTTATCTCTTATCATGACAAATTAATAAATTTTCCACAAGCCAATCAATAAAAGTTAATTTTGTTAATCATTGAAAAATAACAGTGCCTAAGAAGAAAGTACGTTCTTTTAAACAAAAAACATTCTAATCGGTTCCGAAATGTCGAAGATACGTATTAACATACATAAAAAATAAATACAGTAAGGGACTTGGCGTGAAGATATGTAAGTATTCATGTTCCCTGTGTTGGTCCGGGCTTCTTTGTAGAATAGATTATCCTGCAAGGCAGCTCGTAAAATGCGAGCATAGGCTTACTGTCACTAACACTGTTACATCCTACTAGGTGGTAGAGTTTCGCAGCAACTCGGCCGTATTGGTACCACCGCCTTACCTATTCCTGCCGCTATAAATTCAGTGCTTGCCGTTGACGTTTTCAGGTTCGGAGGGTAAGGTAGCCGGTAAACTTACTTTCGCTCGAGCCCTAACATCCCGGCCTCAGGTGGCAACGCACCAGCACCAGCTTTGATGTCTATAGGCGGCGTGAATTTCTTACCATCAGGAAATCCGTCTGCTTGTTTGCCTTCCAATATCATAAAAGAAAAGTCATCAATTACATATTTCGATTTCTCCGTCTTTTATGAGCCGATTTTCAGGCCTTGTTTTACGAGGGGTTAGTATACGGGGCAGGCATTTCTGTGATTAACATTTAGATATCTGCATTCCCGGGTATGGGTGTTTATTAAAGTTATTCTGGTCTCTATTTAAAAAAAAATATCTTTTTTTTAGTATTGCTACGTATTTATACTATATATTTATACGTATTATTTAGTATTGTTGGCTAACACCCTTAAAACAAGCATATAATTTGCTTACTCTAGGTTGAATTCAATTTGCATAACTTGTCAAGGGTTATTTATTATTTTTAAAAAGTCTTTTTGTTACAAAGTCTGGGTCTTATGATGGAATCAAAATTAAGGTAAAGCCAAAATCGAGGTAAATCAAGGAAAATACTAATTTTTTTGACATAACCTGAAAATAGAAGTTGTTTTCTTGTAGCATTATTTGGCTAAAAATATGAAAGAAACGAGCTGTTATCACCGACATTTAATGCATGTTTTTTAATAATTACATTTTTTCTAATGAATTATATTAAATATCAAAATATAGCGTTACATAAATAATCCTATGCTATGTCAATATTTTTAAATACATACAATTTTCATTATCATAAGAATCGAGTTATTCATATTTAGTAACTCTATTGTTTCAGAACAACTTGAAACGAAAAATTCAACGTTTATTTAAGTTTTAATCGTGGTACGATGACCACGCGAAATGAGGAGGTCATTGAACGGACCTGAACGGATAGATCAATTTTGTTAATTCTTTTTTTGTTATATGGTTATTGTTACCAAAAGTTTTATAAAAAACCGCGACAATTGTCGGGAAATAGGGAGAAACAATGATTGATCACGTTCGTTAGTTTTGGCGCCATCGAGAGAAAAGATGGTCGAAGTTTTTTCATAATTATTGAATTTCGTGTTAATATTGAGTGAAATTAGTCAATTTTGGTGGCATTTTGTACAATTTTGTTCAGTGAAAGTGCACAAATTAAATAATCATAAAGAAGTTAGCGTATCGTATATTTTCTCATTGCCGCCAAATCTCGTTACATGAGCTTGTGTAAAAAGGCCACCGCTTTACCCAAGAGCCTGACATGACTTATTGACGACTTACGACTGATGACTAATTAAAATTAATTGAAATTGATATAAAATTTGATGCAAATTTCTACTTGACTAATGGCTAAATACTAACGTGAAGGCCAAAACTTAAAGAAAGAAAGAAAGAAAAAGATCACGTTCGTTGCATTACGAGATCTATCAGATCTCTTGCAGTACTTTTGTATTGTGTGTTGATTGTTGTTGATAAACAATAAGTTACTTTCAAATGATGTTTTATGATCATTTGAATGATCATGTTTTCCAACATGAAAATAAAAAAAGACGTTGAGTGGGTTATTATGAAAAATTATTACGCACGTTAAACAGCTCTGAAGCTTCTAAAAAACCAAAAATAATCATAACGATTTACGCACAATGCGAAAAATCGATGTGCATGGTAGCTTTAAGGACAAACATTTTCCATAATTTATAATAAATAACTACTTCGTAAATATATTTTTTCTATCGACAAAATATATTTTATTTTATTCTCATCACTAGTTACTTCATTTATTAATCTATTACTGGATGCGGTGCGAGATACAAACATATCTAATTTTTTTATGTATATTTGTGGCTTAACCTTATGTCATAACTGGAAGTGAACCTAGCAAAATATAGAACAATAAATTATCTTTGACCCATTTTCTTCTCATTTTAACAACAACACTTTCGTACAGTCCAGAGCTCTCATTTCAACCGCATTTATTACACTCTCATGCATTTTCTGATATACCTCTCGCTTCCATACAACAGCATTAGGATAAGAACATAATTATGCGAAGCGAGTTATCAATAATGCACCCTGACTTAAAATTTCTCTTTCGAATAGCATACCCAGCGCTGACATTCCCAACACTCTCTTTTCTACATCCGCGGCGTACCTTCCATCCCTTCTTAAATACTACCGAGATATACAATATCATTTACTTGATCCGGTACTCTGTGTTTGAAGCTCAGATGGCGTCTAGGATCCCCTTAATATATTTAAATTACTAAATAAAATATTTTATACCCTATTTTTGGAGTACTGTTGGAAATTATGTTCAACTATTTTATTTGACTGTTATTAAAATCGGAAATATAGTATTATAAGATTTACCACTTTCTATACAAAACCTGGAAACAACTTGTGCTTAAAATACTCTAATTAATAAATGTTTTTCTCTGAAGTCAAGTCTGAATTATGTGTACTTGCTATTCGAACTATTCTTAAAATAAAGTAATAAAATTTTGAGGGTATGTTCAGTTGGAAAGATGTTTTATTTTTTTGCACTAAAATGCTTCAAATTACGTAATAATATTTTAAAGTATTATCCATTTTTGTCAAGTTGGTCAATCAGCATATTTTTTGTAATAACAAACAATATATGAACAGAAGTTACTAACACTAAAACAATTTCCTTCCATGATGAATGTTTGGAAAACATGTTTAAATAAAAATCTTAGACGCCCCGCCTCCCCGACTCCTATATAAGGACGGCGTTCCACGCCGCGCGATCAAAGCTCGGTGAAGTTGCAAAAAATTGCAAGATTAGCAACAAGTTAGTCATTCCAAAAAAAAGCCGCGCGATGCATATAATTTCTGAATTTTGATGCGAGCGGACGTGTCCAGTGTGGCGAGCGGTCGTTCTTATTGGAATTAATATTGTATGCGTGTAATCTTAAGCCGTGCGTTACTTAAAATGGAGAAATAAACCATCCACGCGAAGACCAACATCCGCGCTAACGGAGTCGCGGGCGGAAGCTAGTTTAAAATAAAGATATTTGAGGATATTATAGTAGAAAGATGTCAAAAGTCCGAAAGATTTAGTTGTTAAGTGTTAATTTGGAGAAGCTTAGTTTTTTCAGTAGTTTTTGTAATCAGTCATATTTTAGCCAAATCCGACCTTTACTCTTCTTATTTGTAGTTTTTATAATATAATTGTCGATTTAAGACGTTCAATATTTCAGGATTTCGTCCATGTCCTTTAAAAAAGTGTACGTAACAACGTAGTGGAAGGAATAACAGTTTACTTTTATTTCGTTAGGCATCATTTAAGAGTGCAGTAAAACTACAAAATATCCACCTAGCCACACTATCATAACGTGATTTAATGTTTATTTTTCAAAGGGTTTTTTTAGTTTTAAATGTTATAAGTGCTTGTCCACAATACTAATACATAGAAATAATAATACCTATAATATTAAAATGTGGTATTGAATACAAAACAGAGATAATAAATAGAAAGAATAATGTTTGGCACTTCTAAGATTTTAAATTGTAAAATTAAAAAAAAATGTAGAAAAAAAGTAAATCTATAAGTATAAAATAAGATGTCCTGTCTGACTGATTCATCATTGAGGAGCAAAAACTTTTAAAGTTATGAAATTTGGTGAGGGGGGTCGTTTTATTGTCTACTCAAAAAACAGGAATAAATTATTCATATAGTTTTTAATTCATCTTTAGTTCAGTAAAAATATCAACTACCATGCGATCAAAGCAATGACGCGGGCAACAGCTACAGTTGCAGCAGATTGCCACGAGAATGAACTCGGGAGAAGCAGCATAGACAAAGCTGATGCGAATTTCAGTAATCTTTATGAAGTATGAAACTTTAATATTAGGTTTGATTTACACGTATCACTACCATACCATATACATATCACAGAAATAAAAGATAAAAGGTGGTCAACAAGTGAACATACAGTAATATATAGTTCATACATTAATAGTTTAGTTGCAAAACTTTTAGTTTCAAACACTGGATGCATATAGACAGAACGAAACTGGCTCCTGAGGAACACTCCTTGACTGAATAAGCTCACCAAATTCTAAACGTTGTTGTGTTGCTATTGCTAGTAGTCGTGTAATATGTCAACAATATTTTCGATAACGACGGTGAAATTTGCGTGGACCACTTGTATATATTCGTCTGTTCATTTGCAATAGATAATTGCGCTGTATGGTTAAGATGTGGTTGTGGTTGAGATACGTGTGAAACACGCCTAATTATCATCTTTTGGAAATTCAAAGTCTTGCCTATTTTACGTCTAGATGAATAATTAATTTTGAACAATTTTAAGATGGAAACAGCTAAATTCATATTTCCATAATCTTTGCCACTCGAAATGGCTCAGGAGCTGGAAATGAAAGTTCAAGGAGCGTTTAAGAGCAAGAAACCCGCTTTTTGCCGCCATAATATGCCCTTAATGTTAGGGTTGTCGAATATTACATTTTTTGTTAAGATTGCATAGCGACTTTCATTGGCGTGTAAAGCTTGTCAAAGAAACGTATTGGTATTGTTAATTAGATATTGAAAAAGAACTCCTGAATGTTTGTGTGTGTGTGTGTGTATGTGTGTGTGTGTGTGTGTGTGTGTGTGTGTTTTCATTGAAAGCTGACTAAATCGAGATGATTCTCGATTGATAAGTAATTGATAAGTGTTTTTCCCCCGTGTTGGTCCGGGCCTTTTTGAAGAATAGACCATCTGCTTTCCGTGCCAGGCAGCTCGTAAAAGGCGAATATAGGCTTACAATCACTAACACCATGACATCTGACCAGGTGGTGGTAGAGTTTCGCAACAACTCGCCCGGATTGGTACCATCGCCTTACCTATTCCTGCCGCCATAACGTCATGACGTGTTCCGGTTCGGAGGGTAAGGTAGCCGGTAAACTTACTTTCTGCCAGGCAGCTCGTAAAAGGCGAGCATAGGCTTAACATCACTAACACTGTCACATTCTACTAGGTGCTTGCCATTGACGTGTTCTGTTTCGGAGAGTAGGAGAGTAAGGTAGCCATTAAGCTTACTTTTGCTCGACGCCTAACATCCCGGCTTCAGGTTGGCAGCGCACCATTACCACCTTTGGTGTCTCTAGGCGGCGTAAATTTCTTACCATCAGGAAATACGTCTGCTTGTTTGCCTTCCTATATATATATATATATATAAATATTTGAGGCGCGTCGCAACCTCATTCTTTTAAAAAATATATATTAATTAAGATACATAACAATAAAAGCAAATAGCTACATTCATAAACCTTTAAAGGGTTTGTGTAAATGTAGAACTTTATTGTTTAATCAGTTTACATACAAGGATGAAATACAGAGCAGCAAAAAAAAATTATTTGGTTACTTCAAAACTACTGGCAAGTTCTAAAATTAAACCGGTTTATGAGCACAAAAGTTAGTATGGACACGCATACACAATATATTTAACAGTAATATATTGACTCGCTATACTATCCCCTTAAGTCTTAGGAAGGGAATTGAGCTTCTTGATCTTGTCTATCAACAAGTTTCCTTTAAAAAATATCCGAAACAGTAAATGCAAATTAGAATTTTGATCATATCGTTTTAATTTGTTATTACTTAAGTCTAAATAAAAAGAAGAAAGAACGAGCTTATGTCGAATAAAACAAATTACTTCCAGCAAATCCGCTGCCAGAAAATAACCCTACTGATACTACTATTACATATCTATATACCAGCCTTTCCCAAAGTGGGCGATAACGCCCCCTTGTGGGCGCTGGAAGCCTAGAGGGGGGCGGTATAAAACTTGAAAAAAAAGGTTTTTTTCTAAACTAGGCGCAACAAATATGTTATTGAGGTTATTGACAAGAAAAAAACGAGGAGGGGGGGGGGCTACAAAACAACTAATTTTCAAAGTGGGCGTTACATGAAATAAGTTTGGGAACCTCTGCTCTATACTAATATTAAAAATGCGAAAGTTCGTAAGGATGAATAGAATCTATCCATTCTTGCAGCTCTTTAAAATAAAAATTACTAAACGGTTTTATATGAAATTCCACAGTAATAAATAAGTATTACTTAGAGATATATGTTTATTATTTTATGTTTTATATTTGAAATAATTATGAGTTGTAGTTATACGTCAGAATAACACACAATTTATAATGTTTTTTTTTATAATTAGGCGCGTGGGTGAAGCCGAACGTGGAAACTTAGTAAAAACGGTTGCCTGTATAGTCGGTTTTACGGGCGAAGATTTTACGTGACAACGTCTTTTTCTCCGTAGAATATTTATTGATATGAATATTATTAAATTGCACAATAGGAACAAGGAATTGAATGAAAATAAGAAATGCACAAATTTTAACAACAGAAATATATTTTGTTTACTAAAACATTGTACCTGTCCTGCGGGCCTTTCTCTCATTCGGTGACTCATCGTAACAGACGTGAGCGGGCGTTACACTTTTTTAAGAGTGACTCCGAGCCACAACCTAATTTAAAACATTGTCACGTCAAAATCAATATATATATATATAGAAAGTCGTATTAGTTGCACTATTTATAGCTTATAGACGGACATAGAAAGAAAGAAAACATTTATCAACATGCACATTCACTGAACACATAACAATAAAAAAAATGAAGATAAAAATACTATGCAAGGAACATATCAATCAACAACAATTGAACATATTATATGAGAATAATATAAACGTAGTGTGCAGGGCTGTGTTTCTAATGGGAGAAACACTCAGTATATTATGTTTTAAAGCAAAACACTGATTTTCAGGTCCCCCCTTCAGTCTTGACAGATAGGTATCAGATTTTTCCAATAAGATAAAAAAACAAATTCCATACAAATATATAGTTAAAAAACAATGTATAACAACATCATTTGTAATATCATATTATTATAAATAAAAGATTATAATGGTGTTCATATATTTTTTATATAGAATAGGATATTCTTTATCCCGTTTGAATGCGAGGAAACTAGGAAAAAACAATATTTTTTTCCATGCAAATTGAACAGGCAGAATGAATGAATGATAATAAAAAGTGAGCCGGAAGAGATAAGTACAATATTTTCATTACAGCTTGTGATATTTATGTAGAAGTAATTAATGTTTCCAAGTCTTTTATAGAAACTGGAATTACTCCTGTAGATATTTCTCTGTAAAAGTGTAATAATTTTCCACCGGAATGCTTTAAACAGCGATTTTATTAGATTTTCGTTAGGAAAGAGTAATTTTTAAAATGATTTATTTCTCCATTTTAACAACCCGCATTATGGTGTAAATTACTGGTTAAATTAAATAATTCTTCTTACTTTTGTTACCTTGATCATCCATCTGGTTCCTGCATAGTTTGAACAAAAAAATTTAAAAAGCTCAACATATTATATTCTGCTGTCCAGCTTTAGTTACCTAAACCTATTTGTTCTAAAAAATCTTGAATATACAGAATATTTTTAAAGTGTTATTAAGAGTACCTACCTAATTATAGATTTAAGCTTGGTATATGCTAAAACAGGTAGATAAGTTCCGTTATCTGGGAAGCACTGTTCATCTAAATGTGACCTTGACTCTGAGATCAACAGCAGGATCAGTGCTGCAACTGCTGCATTTGGTAAGCTGCGTTTCAAAGGTTTTCTACTCGCACTACCTTAAGTTGAAAAAAAGTAAAGAGTATCTTTACGCCCATATGCCCGACACCTACGATTAGCTGACGATACTACGTCCCACAATGTGATTGCCACCTGCAAGCCTATCGCAAACCGGGCTCACATCCAATTTCTTAATTAGAAAATTGAAAAAAACACTTTTTTTTCTGTTTCCCGATCCGGGAATCGAACCCGGGATTTCATGAAGTCAAGTCCAACACAGAGGCGATAGGCGACCTAAAGCTGCCAACTATACTATCTGTATATGTGGCAATAGTGCTGCCAAACCTTCTGTACTCTATTGAAATCTGTTGTGTGTATCGCCACCATAATATGCTTACTTTGGAGCGTATACAGAAAGTACTTTTCTTTTTAAAAATATCTTTTATTGTTCTCATTTTTTTGGCAATAGTGATTTCTGCTATACTAATCCTAATATTTATAAAACAAATCACTATAAAATGGCCTTCTATATTTTGCTTACATAAAAAAATATATTGTTTCTATAATTTCCGGAGCGATATCCCGTTGAATTCTATTTTGCATTGTCCTCCAAATTTATGGGTAAAAGGCGTAAAATTGCCACCCTAATTGTATTCGTGATTATGTCATCTCAACATCATAACAAAGGTCCCAGAGAAAATAATAAAACCCATTAAACCTTGTACTCTGAACGGACATGATTGTTTATAGGACACAAGTATTTAAGGGCTAATATTTATGATTTTCCATTGATAGCTATTTTATCACAAAGTTTTATTTATTACAAACAAAGATAAAATAATTTGTAACTTCCCGCCAAAAATAAATACATACTCGTACTAGGTACCTGCTGCGCTGCTCAAACAAGAAAGACGGTGCGTAGTGTACGTATAGGAACTGGACTAGCCCCGTCGCTAGCTGCTAGATTGTCCGGGTACAATACCGATTATGCCGCGCTCACAAATACGCGCTCACAAATTTTCTTGGCTGAGCAGTCTTGTTCAAATTCATGTATTATTTTTCGCTTTACATTCTTGCTGCCATAATGTCAATGCTCTCCATTGTTGTTATCTGGTTTTTATGTGAAGCGGATAGATTTCCTAGGGCTTAGGATGAAATACCGTCTGGAGAGATTTTTGGAAATAAAACACACGGTTACACATTCAGGGCGAGAGTGAGGCAGAGAAGGTTCACTGGGAGTCTTCTTCTTGAGCGTTCCCAGTAACTTGTCTGAATGTCCGACCGCGAATGAATTCCCGAATCCCGGTCCCGAAATTTATACGATTTCGAGAACCGAATTCTGGAACATTCCAAAGCTCACCCCCGGGACCATACCATACTTTATTGAATATCTTTATTAAAATATACAAATATCATATTCAGACACATTACAAATCTATTTTTGGGTCTAGATCTATCCTTGCATACTTAGTTGTGCGTCTGACTGCGCTCGGTTTCTATTTGGCGGCGAAATTCCGCGATCTCAGCTTTTATGCGACCCCACCAAGCTCAGCTCAGTATAAAACTAGAGGGAATGGTGCTCCCGAAATTACAGTTGCACATTACAGTTGTTATCTTACCCGTAACAACATATCCTGATTTTATTACATTCGGGCAAGTAAAACACCAAAAATCTTACACGTTATTATCACACTTAAACTTAGCCGATTTTTTGGTTATATACCTGACTTACAAGGTTCGTAATACGCTAAGACGGTCAAAATTTATTCATTTTACCATTTTACACATAAATTTAAACAATACAACACATTTCAGAAATAAATTTTAGATAAAATAACATTACAAAATTACATACACAAAAACGCTATAAAACATTGTTTAACCTACTCAAAAACATCATTTTTTAAGTCAAAACAACTATACAAACCAAATTAGAGTATATAAGCTCATAATTATATACTAAAACACGTTATTTACTTGAAATAGAAATACAAAGACATCAACATTTACATGAAGTCAAAGTATCCGTAAGGTATTGACGCGTGTCATCCTTTGGGTCGAATCACTTTCGCCGAAGTTGTCTATTGTTCTCTATGGTTGTCGTGCACATTATGGCTAGTATACTCAATTACGTAAGAGGCTTAATGTCCTAGTTTTAGGATCGTAAAGTATTGTTTTTCTTTTCGTCTCAAAGCATCCTTACGCTCATATCCCCCATATTTGTACGCAGAGGCACAAGTCACAACCAGGGCACCCGCGACTAGCCAAAGACACTAAGTCCCACAATGTGATAGGTGTCAAACCTATCGACAATCGGGCACATTTCCAATACCGAGCAGATTATTTTAGAAAATTGGAACAAAAACCAAACTTTTTGTTGCCGAACCGTGTAGTCAAGTCCAACACCTGAACCGCTAGACCACAGCGATTTTTTCGTCTCACTATCAAGAAATCCGTCTTCTTATTCCAATACTACGAATCTAATGCCACATCATCATTGGTATTGTCACATCCCGGCCTAAATTTTATAGTTTGAAATTGTGCACCAATAAATAACAAAATAGATTTTATTACAATAATTATGGGAGAGAAGACCGTTAAGGAGATACACATAAATAGGGTAATTGTCGCTTTTAAACAGGTTAAGGGGTCTAGTGTAGGGTTACCATTCGTTAAAAGTTTTCCAGTTTCCCGTAATTGAAATGAGACATACTTGTAAGTTTTGGTATGTACTTTGTGTGAAGTACGAGGCGATGGCTGTCTCTTGCTATTGAGAGAGCGTTGTGCTTTATAGCTATCTTACAACATAAAAACCCTAGCGCATGTGAAAATCTGGGGCAAACGAAAATGCACTTTGTAAAATTTAAACGTACTTACCACTAAGTTGACATTACAGCCTGTATTACAGAGCTGCGGAGACTACGATGCTAACTTATACCATGGAATATTGAGACTATTAAGAATAATAAGAAACAAAAGACATACAACATCGTTTAATCAGTCATTAAATATATATTTTGTGTACAAAATTGTGATTTGATGATAGATTAAATATTAATTGACGTCTCTGAGTGCTACTGTTAGAGTAAGAAAGGGTAAGAGTTAAGTTAGGTTGATACGATACTCTGTATCACAGCCTAATAAAGATTATAATATCAGGTTGAACCTTGGACTACTTTATTCTGTATTCATGAATAAGTGAATTGACGTTTGGACCTGGCTAGTTTACAATTGCAATTCATCGTTACTACAATGTTTCGCAAGATAATTTTAAAGGTTTCTAATAAAAAAAATGTTGTCCGGGATTGAGCACGGGCCCAGTTGGCGATAGGTTTGCCACCTATAAAATTGTGGTACTTAGCTTCTATGGAAAGTCGTAGGTGTACTTGTTTGTACTTCTACCTAACCCTTAAAACAAAACGACGCGTGAATAATGTACTTGTAATACAACGTATAGCATATCGGAAGTAAAAAAACGACTATTGCCAGTTATAAAAAACGCTTCAATTGCCACCAAACTTTATAGGATCACCTGCTCGGTCAGTCTAAAGAGCATGTAAAATTTTCGTTAAAATCGGTGCAGCTGTTTCAGAGTTTCAAAACATTTTTTTCTCTTTTATAGAAAAATATTGTTTAATACTTGCCATTGTTGTTTCGTAATTGAGGGTAAGGTAGCCAGTATATTTGCATTAAAATGTCACCAACGCACAAATTGCATCTATGGTGCCTATAGTCTACGTTTCTCTTTCATTATCACGAGAGACGTCAGCTTGCGAGTGAGTGCAGCGAGAATGTGAGTTTTGGCGCCATCGTGAACGACGATGGACGTAGTTTTTTCGTAATTATTGAACTTCGTGTATGTTATGAGTAAAATTAGTTGATTGACTTGACTATTAAAAAGAATTTATTAATACGGAAGATGTGGCAGCATGGCTTTAAAAGTCTTAGCCGCCCCAGAAAGGGCCAAATGAACTTACATTGACAAACCTACATATTACTCAACTTAACGCCCTCTGTTATCTACAAATAATAAACATTTTGTTTCAGTCGAAAGGACCATAATCCTAAATACTTGTTTGGTTTGGTTACCCTAGTATGAGGAAATAGGAATGATCTATAATCTTAAATAATTATGGCGTCGTTAAAACTGAAAGTGCCATGAAATTCATTATGCTTACCCTAACTACTCGATAATTTAATAAGGTTTTGAGCACACGGAAGTCATTAAAATTATGGAATAAAAAGGACTAACAAACTTATATCCTGAGACGCAAAGCCATAAAAACAAAACAGTACATTTTAGGAAGTCTCAAGTTCATCAAAACGAATGACTACCGCATCATATAGGAAAGTAGTTCCCAATGCTCATAAACTTCATTTTAACAATGATGGATTGACATTACACGATAAAATCGCTAGAATATTATCTGAGCATGGTGTCAAGAGTCTCTGAAACCGGCGTTTTTGTATGAAAAGTGTTATGTATGTAAAAGAACCAGCCAGGTCTGCCAGGATCGTGAGATTTGGCACTTGATACTTATAGTCTACTTCGTAAGGGACTTGGCGTGAAGATATGGATGTACGTTCTGTTAAAAAAACCTTTGGTCAAATTTTGAGTTTCTTACTATCTAAGGCTAAGACTGAGTAGAGTATTGGACACTAACACACACACACACACACACACACACACGCACGCACGCACACATGGTGCTTTGCCAAACTTAGGCCGGGATGTTAGGCCTCGAGTAAAAGTAAGTTTACCGGCTATCTTATCCTCCGATCCGGAACACGTCAATAGCAAGCGCTGAAATTATGGCGGCAGGAATAGATAAGGCGGTGGTACCAATCCGGGCGAGTCGGTGCGAGACTCTCCCACCTAGTCAGATGTTACCGTGCTAGTGACGGTAAGCCTATGCTCACCTTTTACGAGTTGCCTGGCACAGAAAGGCAGACGGTCTATTCTGCAAAGGAGCCCGGACCAACATTATAATAGGTAAATAATAATATTATAAATTCATGTAAATCCCAACTCTAAATGGCATTATAACACTTTGGTCACTTTCTAAGTGTGCTAAAGGCCACAGCCATGAAAACAATAAATTTAAAATTTATTCCACAAACCACACAAGGCGAGAGGAAGGAACAAAATAAAATGTGTCCCAGACCACGATAACGTCAATTAGGCGGGACAGCATTTGCAACATAATTTATGTCCCACAGAGACTCGAACAAATAGGTCTGAGTGTATTCCGTTTATGGATTCAAGTATCAAGATCTCGTGTATAGTGCTATTTTTACTGACTATGAAATGGATTGGATTTTCTAAAAGATCTATGACTTACTGGGACTAGAGTCACGACTGTAGAAAACACTCCTTAATAAGAGATGAAGGAGAGATCCGCTCAAATAAAAGTAAGTTTTTAAGCCCGCATCCCCGAAGAAACAGGCAAACTAGGACACCCATAATTAAGCAAAGGTAGTGGAAGTAGTAGTATTTTCACGCCTCTATCCCCAAAGAGGTAGGCGTAGGCACAACCTGGGCACCCACGACTAGTTGAAGACACTATGTCCCACAATGTGATAGTAGAGGCAAGCCTATCATGCTAACGGGGCAACATTTATTTTTATTAGAAAATTGGAAAAACAAATTTTCTTTTTGTTGCCTGACCCGGGAATCGAACCCATGAGGTTCCATGAAGTTAAGTCCAACACCAGGACCGCTAGAACACAGAGGCGAAGGTAATTAATACTTATTCCCATAATGTAATAAATGTCATAGGAAACTTATCGCCAACTGGTCACCAAATTAATCCCGGTATACATTATTATTAACCTTCGGTAGAAAAAGAGGGGTCTTATTAATTTCACGTGTCAGTGGCTGTGGCTGTGTGTGGTTAAAATGCGTGTGTGCGTGATTTTGGTTTACTGCGCTTTAATTATTTGTACTATTTATATATTTCAGTTGTATATTCGTGAAATTGCAAGACATTAGTAATCCTCTCTTAAGACTGGTGAAGAACAGTTGCTCGAAAAAACTTTTCAGGGTGGACATTGCTATGAACATTCAAATTTTCTTACAAACTCTTTCAAACTAAGTGAGCACTCAAGTCACGAAACAATCTTCAAGTGTCTTTCATTTTTCTTTCCAAACAAATTGAAATGGAATGAATTATACAGACTGATTAAAATATATTATTAAAAATAGGGTTATTTTAGTATTGTTACAGTATCAATTTAATATCAATTATGTTCATGCTCATGATATAGAATCAAAATTACTCTGTCTGGCTTTTCTTTTATGAGAGAAGTTAGCCAACAAGCACGCGGATCTCCAGATGGAAGAGCCAGCCAGGGCCTATATACAGTGCGTAGTTACAGGTGTCTATTTTTCAAGTCTATCGGCTCCTCTTCTCTCTAGACCGGAACATGACAGAGTCATTATAGCGGCAGGAATAGGTAAAGAGTTATCCCTACCCGGCCAAGTAGCTGTATAGCACTTTAGCAGTGGTCTTGTTGGCAATGACCCATATTTTAACCAGTGCTCGCCTCGCGAGGCAGATAGTCTATTCTACTAAGCAAAAAGGTACAGATTAGAATTATTAGTGTTATGTTAGTATCCATTGTAATGTTTAAATGGAATCTCCCCGTGTTGGTCCGGGCTCCCTTGCAGAATAGACCATCTGCCTTCCTTCGCAGGTAGTTCGCAAAAGGCGATCATAGGCTTACCTTCACTAGCACCGTGATATTTGACAAGGTGGCAGAGTTTCACAGCGACTCGCCTGGATTGGTACCACCGCCTTACCTTTTCCTGCCGCTATAACGTAATGACGTGTTCCGGTTCGGAGGGTAAGGTAGCTGGGAAACTTACTTTTGCTCGAGGCTTAACTTCCCGACCTCAGGTTGGCAACGCACCATTACCACCTTTGGTGTCTCTAGGTGACATGAATTTCTCACCATCAGGAAATCTTGTTTGCCTTCCTATAACATAACAAAAAACAAAATGACTCTGACATGCGATACTACAAGATTAATATCGGTTCTTTACTAGTTATTAGCCAAGTGATCGCATAGTAAACATACAAAAAACATTGTCAATAACCTCCTCCTTTTCTTTGACTCCAGTAAGCCATTGTTTAAAAATTTGACATTCAAAAAGGTCAATTTGGTAGTGCTTAATTAAATATTGTTTAACTTGTTACATTTTGCACTCAATAGATAATTAAACAATGTAAAAATTTGACATTCATAAAGTTCAATGTGGTAGTGCTTAGTTAAATATTAACTTGTTACATTTTGCACTAATTAGCTAATTAAACAATGTAAATTAAACAATTACCATCCATTGTCAACATCGTCGTTTCCGGAAACGACGTCGTACATCTTCTACCTGCTAGTGTACTGGGTACTGACTGGGCTCGGGCTGGGTAACTCGCTGCCGGTTTTTTCAAACATTGATCAATAAAAATAATTTCTTATCATAGTTCTAATAAATATTTTATGTATTATTGACGCTAAAATCGTTAAATGTTCGCGATTTCATGATCTGATCAAATAAGATTTTCCAAGTCATAAATTGCGACCCCATCATGAAATGTTCGAGCATTTCGTGAAGGGCTACGACATAATATGTACCCCGTGTTGGACCGGGCTCTTTTGAAGAATAGACTATCTGCCTTTCTGCCAGGCAGCTCGTAAAAGGCGAGCATAGGCTTAACATCACTAACACTCTGACATTCTACTAGGTGCTTGACATTGACGTGTTCTGGATCGGAGGGTAAGGTAGCCGTTAAGCTTACTTTTGCTCGACGCCTAACATCCCGGCTTCAGGTTGGCAGCGCACCATTACCACCTTTGGTGTCTCTAGGCGGCGTGCATTTCTTACCATCAGGAAATCCGTCTGCTTATTTGCCTTCCTATATCATAAAAAAAGCTCGTAGCCAAGTAAAGATAGTGTTGAACTCTTTCTGAGCATTTATCGATAATATTTCAGTCGTAGGTGTAACATATATACATATATCGTAGATGTTACATTACATTCTTGAAGTTATTTTATTGGATTTTTTTCTCTTTTTCCCCCATGTTGGTCCGAAGAAATGCACGCCGCATTTCTCACCATCAGGAAATCCGTCTGCTTGTTTGCTTTTCGATATCAAAACAATAAAACAAAAATATGTAAAACAAAAGTTGCATACAAGTAATAACAGATAATGATCGTGAAAAAAAGAATAATATATATTTACCTTCAACAAATTTATTGTATTAAAATTAAGGTATTTAACTTACAATATTTTATTTAACAAAATATGATATGCTTAACCATGATAATGTTTTTAAATATTTATCAAACAATTATAACAGATTTCCTGTAATTTTCGATTACGTTATTAATTTAAATATTATTGTTTTTAAGAATCCCGTTTGCTTTGCAAAATACAGTTTGATCTTACACCTTTCGAGGCTAGCTTTAAAGCAACGAATTTCGTAAAGTTACATAATCCAGCTTTTGCTAAAGACTATAGTATAATATATTTAACTGTTTGTTTAGCTGAAATACTGCTTATGTTAACTATGCATCCTTTATTTTCAATTAGAATGGGTGTGACACGTTGTTTGACAGCCATCATCGTACTATGATTCTAATACATTTGTGTCCAAAATTCCAGCTATGCCGAGTATACCAATACAGTTTACAAGGACATACTGCCATATTCTTTATAAACGTCATCGACATCGATTTATGTCTTCGTCTTTACCGAGATCAGCCACAATATATAATACTTTTTTATTACTCATATCTTCATAAATATGTGTCACCTTGTTAACTGTGTCAGCGTTTTTATCCAGTAAAGCTAATTTAGCAGATAATTTAGCAAAACTTTTAGCAATGGCTTCTCCTATTCCAGAACCAGCTCCAGTTACTAATACAAGTTTTTCTTTCTTTCTTTCTTTAAGATTTGGCCTTCACGTTAGTATTTAGCCATTAGTCAAGTAGAAATTTGCATCAAATTTTATATCAATTTCAATTAATTTTAATGAGTCATCAGTCGTAAGTCGTCAATAAGTCATGCCAGGCTCTTGGGTAAGGCGGTGGCCTTTTTACACAAGCTTATGTAACGAGATTTAGCGGCAACGAGAAAATATACGATACGCTATTTTTTTTATGATTATTTCATTTGTGCACTTTTACTGAATAAAATTGTACAAAATGCTACCAAAATAGACTAATTTCACTCAATATTAACACGAAATTCAATAATTATGTAAAAACTTCGACCATCTTTTCCCTCGATGGCACCAACACTCTATTAACCTCCTAATACAAGTTTATTTGTGAAATTCATTTCGATGATTTCTTGCGCATGATGACTGACATGACATGACTTTAAGCGACTGAGAAAGCTGCCACTTAAATCAAAACGCAGTCACCAGTACGCTAAAGTTTTTATAAGATTATAGCAAATCACGAGCAAGACATAATATTAAATAGACATTAAAGAATGATTAATTTGTTGTATAAAAGATAAAAAACTAATAATCAAGACGTGATTACGTTTAATATCATAACAATAAGGGCCACTTGCACGTTCCTGGGTTAAGCATTTAACACCGAGTTAGCGTCTAACTAGGGTTAATTCACCTTATATTTGACAGTTTTAATCAATTTTAAATGTAACCCGGGAATGTGCAAGTGGCCCTAAGTGTGTAAGATAATTGTCAGACTAGACATTATCGCACAAATGGCTTGACTTCTTGAGGTTTCGGGTTCGACCCCGGGTCGGGCAACAAAAATAATAAAAAAATGTATATTTTCAATTTTCTAATACGAGTAATATTGCCCGGGATTGGACATTTGCACGGTTTTCGACAAGTTTGCCATCTACCACATTATGGGATTTAGTGTTTTCGGCTAGTCGTGGGTGTCCTGGTCATGCCTCTGCCAACATCTTCGGGGATATGGGCGTGAAGGTACTTAGTATAAACATAATTAGACAAATGAATGAATACTTTAATGAGCACCTATAAACTTAAATTATTTATAAAATTGATGATTCCTCATTTTAACTTGCTTTGTAATAAAATGGTAACGAAATTTGTCAGACAAAGAAGAATAACCGTTGAAACAGTCTTAAGGTGCTGATAGACTTGAGCATTCACTTGTAATGAGCATTTGTGCGAATGTTACATTACAAAAAAATAACGAGAACATTTTAGCGAGCATTCTAGCGAGCATTGCAGAGAGAATATAAATGGAGTACACGCAACTGTCAAATCTGACATCATCTTTTTTTACGACCATCGACTAGAGCGTTCACTAGAATGCTCATGAAAATGTTCATAGCAATGTTTGGCTCTATGCTTGACTTGGCTCGTTGTTTAGTTCGACAAATATAAAAACGGCAAATGCTCGATGTTCTATTACAAGTGAGTGAATGCTCAAGTCTATCAGCACCTTTAAGCATTGTTGCAAATAGTTTATGCAAATTGACATGTTATAACGATAAAAGCAATAAAATTTAACAAAAAAGTAACTCAAAAATAAAAAAAACAACCCGATGTTACATATCACATTTTTTATGAATAAATCTAAATAAAATTCTCGTGTCACGGTGTGCGTGATTGAACTCCTCCGAAACGGCTTGACCGATTCTCATGAAATTTTGTTAATATATTAAATAGGTCTGAGAATCGGCCAACATCTATTTTTCATACCCCTTAGTGATGAGGGTGATTCACCCCAAATTTTATTACTAAAGTCACATTAAAAATATAGCAGAACAACGTCTAGTACTATATATTATATTGAATTCCTAATTCCCGTGGTCATCGCATAACACCTGTACGGATGGACCAATTTCAATATTTGTTTTTTGTTGTGTTAGTTTATAGTCAAGAAAAGATTCTTATGAAAATAAAAAAACGGGAAAATTGTAGCGAAAATATCTTATATAGAATAGTTTTTTTTTCATACAAACTGTTAGTAGCTGTAAACATCAAGCGATACAAAGTTAGCCGGGTCGGCTAGTTACAAAAAACTCGGTTTTTAAAACTTATGATAAATTATCCAAAATAGCTAAACCATTGTCGTCGTTGTTTTTAAATTCAACAAAAATAAAATCAGCCTGTGTTATGTGTTTTTTATACAGGAAAAAAACTTTAGTGTGTTCTTTAATTCAGGTACCTTAGATTTTCATCCCTTAATCCCTAAACTTGAGTCGAGGGACGTTCGGACCCTGAACTGTTGAAATTCTTAAGGATACTTGAATTCTATGTACTTTGTATAGACCTTGTGTGTACTTGAGAAGGCCGGAGAGTATCGTTCTTATGATTTCATTGTAACCCGAGAGGTTATTAACGAATGAGAAATGTTCGATATCTGGACCTCTGTATTGATTTTGTTACTTAGCTTGCTGTTCTGGTTTGAAAAGTGAAAGCTGGAAATAGCTTTTATCCGTGTTGATTAGACTACCTACGCTATCTTTTGTGTTGACGAGTGTCAGGGATACAGCACACAACAATAGCGAGCACTGACACTATTGCGCTAGAATTTAGTATAAGAGTGGTAACAATTTAGGAAGTGTCCCCGTGTTACCCTCAAATACCTACTAGTAAACATCTTCAATATACTACTAGCAGGCAGTGCCTTTCCTGACGAGTGGAAAGAAGCCACTGTCATAGGAATACATAAGCCGGGTAAACCCCGTAACGTCACGAGTAGTTACCGCCCGAGCAGTCTTATTAGTTTCGTGCTCGTTCTGGGGAACACTGTAAGTTCTAAGTGTGACCTTGATGCTGAGATCAACAGCAGAGTCGGAGCTGCAGCTGCAGCGTTCGGCAAGTTGTGTTCCAAGGTGTTCTGCTCACATTACCTTAAGCTAGCCACAAAAATATCTGTATATATGGCAATTTGCCTAACCTTCTATATTCTGCTGAGACGTGGTGTATGTACTGCCACCACATACGCACCCTGGATCGTTTCCACCTTAAATGTCTCCAATACATTATGAAGATCAAATGGTCCGATAGAGTGCGAAATACCGAAGTTCTGCGACGAGCCAATGTTGGTGGCATTGAGGCTTATTTAGTACGTCGGCAGCTTCGGTGGTGCGGACACGTATTGCGCATGGCGGACGAAAGAGTGGCGAAGCGCATCTTCTTTTCTGAGCTGGAGGAGGGCAAGCGAAAGCATGTCGGACAACTCCTCCGGTACAAGGATGTCTTAAAACGGCACGTGAAGAGATGCAACATAGAGCCCTCTGAAGCGCTCCCAGTTTGGCAGCACAGAGGTCAGAATGGCGCAGAATGGTATACGGACAAGTACGCGAGTTTGAGAAGCAGCGAAAAGCTGACCTCGATACCAAACGCGACCAATTAAAGGCCTGCCCACCTGCTGCCATCACATGCAACTACTTCGACGGCGTGCTTACGTGCCTCCAGTGTGCACGAAGTTTCGCCGCCAAGATAGGCTACATAAGCCATCTTCGGGCGCATGAGCGCCAAACCACCAGCTAGGAGTCGAAGTGGTCGCCGTGGCCGAAATCGGTCGGAATATCATTCATTTATACTGACACCTCTAGGTTCTCCAGCTGCGGAGGATCTAGAGGGGCTATCTGTAGGCACGTTTTATAATAAATTAGGGTGCCACCTTTATTGTCTAATTTGTCGTTTCTAACTGCGTTGCTGCGTGGCCTTGGGACACTTAGGATAGTTCGCGAGATGACCGGTGGCCTCCCTGTTTACGCAACAAACCAGCTCGGCCGGGAGGGCGAACCTCAGTTGGTCGCGTTTAGGACGGGTCTGTACCGTGGTCCCCAGGCATTGAATGCACCTGGGGCGTGCGTTGCAAAAGCCGAGTAACCGTAATTTTGGCAGTTGTGACACTGCCCAGGGACACCACTAGAGTGGGGTTTCTCGATGGCCAGGTCGGAGAGGCCTAAGATACAGGTGATATTAAATATCGCCTTACCTGATTCTGTATTATCTAGTACGACCAAAACCATGTCGTACTATGGCTTGTACTACTACTGTACTACTGCTACTGTCGCTTTTTGACAAAAGGTCCATTTCAATCTCGGAGACCGGAAGATCCTTATGGAGGTCGCGTTTGACGACTTGGGATTGGCGTTCGTTCGCGAGAGCGTTAGTGTGAAAACTTTACGTTTAGCTCCCGAAGAAGGGACTTAAAGCGGCGGTGGTCGGTATTCGTTCGATACCCTCACTCGTGAATCGAGCGTGCGAGCGTCGACAAGTCATTCCACTTGGTCTTGTTGAGGATGATAAGGGCAGGGTTTTTTGAGCTCGGAGACTGCGTCTCAACATCGCCCTGAATGATTGGCTGAGCAGCCGAGGAGGTGACAGTCGCCAGTTGGTTGAATTGAGAGTCGGTTAAAAACACATTTAAAGTGTGTAGGTAGCTATCGATTTCAATAAAAATATCACCAATTAATCTCAAAACTAATTGATTGCTCTAAATCCCGAACAGTTCTAAGAACTTTTCTCGAACTTTCTCAGAACTACCGCGGAACTCGAATCTTGCATTTAAAGTCGTCATGTCGCGGAAAGTTCTAGCCGCTACGTTTCAAAGTTTGTCTTTTTAATAAAACATGTTTTTATTTCTGTGCTAGCCCTTTTTTCCGTATCAAAGTTTACTACATGAGGGCTCTAGTTAGATTCCCACGTTTGGCAACTCAAACGAGTGTTTTTTTCAATTTTCTAACAACAAAAGGATTAAATAAGTACCCGGTTGGCGATAGGCTTGCCACCAATAACATAGTGCTATTTAGTATTATAGACTAGTCGTGAGTACCCTGATCATACATGTGCCTACCTCTTCGAGGATATGGAAAAGATACTCTTTTTCAAACAGTTTGAATGTTTCTAAGTGCGAGGTCTTAATAACGTGTTGAAGAACTCTTCCCTACCTAACCTACAAAGCCTGCATCAATGACTATCTTCAAGAAAAGAGATGCCCGTCTGTGTGCTGCGAATTAATTAATAAGGGAAGGGAGTTTTGTCAAGTTAGCCTTCTGGCGATAAATGATTCTTCGTTGTAGAGACCAGCAGCGACATTGCAGTGTGGTGGATGGTTTTTGAGTTTTGGAGAAGACTTGTGTCTGATGTTGTTACAAAATCTTTGTAGAAACGTCACAGCAGGGTTTTATTTTTACGTAGTATGGTGGTGATAGCTTTTTAAAATTCTTTGCTATGATTAGAATCGTTCCACACCTACTTACTATCGTCCTTCAAACATATTTGTAAAGTTACACAGTATTTATAAATGACACTGTAGTGAATTGCCCCATCACCCTTTTATCACTTTTATTTTGCATTTAGTTACTTTTTTAAGTGATAGGTCAGTACACAAGCACACCATAGATATTAAAGGTGCGTCGCTGTCTAGCGGTCGAGATGTTAGGCCTATTGTGCAAGTCTACCGGCTACCCTACCCACGGGACCGAAACCTGACAGAGTCTTCGTGGCGGCAGGGATAGATAAGGCTGTGGATCCCTACCCAAACAAGTAGCACTCTATTGTGGTCTTCTTATGTTGCCAGTGCTTGTCTCTTTCGGTCTGTCTGACAGAGAAGCAGATGATTCTTCAGCGGACGAGGACCAATACGGAGAAAATACTTTTCCCGCATAAGCACATTAGCTTCGTTACCGATCACCAACCATTACTTTTAACTTACAACTTAGGTAACCATTACGTCGAGGAACAGGAACCAAGTAAAACACATAAAACGTTTATAAAAAATAAGTACCTTCACGCTAACATACCCGAAGTATAAGGCAAAAGTAAAAAAAAGGGTAAAATGACGAGCCGAAGATACTAAATCACCCAATGTGATAGGGAAAAAGCTATCAAAATCAAAAGGACGAAATAAAACATTGTGGTGAGCAGTATCAATTGTCTTAAAAATAACAACCGTTCATATCACGAAACACCCTGAAAATTTAAGATACTAATACAAAGAAACACATAAATAGATACCACAATAAATAAAATAAAACAGGCCAGGAAATACAGTCATCAGAGTTCATCATACAAATGCCTGCCGCTATCAGTACACGAAGCTGTGCTTGCTCCTTGGTGTTGGGCTACACATTTAATTAAAGTAAAAATCATACATGTATCTTAACGTATATTCCCATGTAGATTATGCTAAGAGTATAAGTAAATATATCTTTAATTAAACCATAGTAACTGCATACAGTCGATGTCACTGGCAAGTGTTAGGTATATAGTATTAAAATTATGTGCAGTAAAACTGCAAGAACCGACTCCAGCTAGGTATTTTATTTAATAACCTATTTCGATTTAATAAACTTCTTCAAAAGACAGCTAGATTAAATAAGATAGATTTCGAAATGGTATTACATACATTTTATCAACATCTTACTGGTAGTTTTGAGGTATATTTACACATTTTTATTCATGTTGATAACCTAATCATTGATACATAAATTAATGCATTATTTAGTAATGACAGAGATTAGTAAATATAAAAATTACAGATATTGTCTTTAGTAATGACTAGTCGGATCATGATAAAAATAATTTGGCACCACCTCGGAGTTGTTTTCTACCTTTTAAAAAGAGAATCACTAAAATTGGATTACTAATAAGCGAGGAATAACGTAACAAGCAAACATGCAAAAAAATCGGTCGAATTTAGAATCTTTTTTGGAGGCGGTTAAACACAGACCTAGTTTTTAAGTCTTCTGATAAGAATAGAATAGAATATATTTTTATTTACATTCACCTTACAAGAGGCACTTGTGACGAGTCTATATAATACTAAAACTACCACCGGATCGGAACGCGGCCACACATTGAGTGGGAAACTCTTACAATACAATATTTTACAATACAATATTTACATCGGCAGAACTCCCCCAGAGAAGAATTCCAAATGTCATAATGCTATGAAAATAACTAAAATAAACAATCCTAGCAGTGTCGACATCGGTTAACTGTCTCATTTTTTTAACGGCATATGCTGCTGAGCTCAGTCTTATTGCGAGCTTTTCAACATGCAGACCCCATTGCAACTTTTTATCTATTGTGATTCCTAAAAACGTTGTAGAATCAACAAGGTCCAACTCGTTCCCATTAAGTTGCATATTGGTTTCTACTTGCCTCACATTAGGCATTGAAAATTTGAAACACATAGTTTTTTTTTCATTCAAAAAAAGATTATTTACATTGAACCAGTCTACAACTTTTGAAATCGCAGTGTTCGTTTCGTCATACTTACCTTTAAATTAAATATAACCTTTAAATTAAACATAACTTTAAATAAAAGTGAAGTGTCATCCGCGAACAATACAATTCCATGTTTATCCCTTACGTAGTAAGGTAAATCATTGATATATATAAGGAACAGAAAAGGCCCTAGAATGGGACCCTGGGGCACGCCCATTGTAACAGCAGCACCTGTCGATTTGATACCATTAATCTCAACATTCTGAATTCTCCCACTCAAGTATGAAATCAGAAGGTCGAGTGCTTTATTTTTTATTCCATAATGGCGTAGTTTCCTGATCAATGTTTCACGATTAACGCAATCGAATGCCTTGGACAAACCACAGAATACACCAAGGGCATCCTGTGAATCCTCCCAATATTCATAGATTTTTTTCAATAATTCTACACCAACATCGACCGTCGATCTACACCTCGTAAAACCAAACTGTTTATCATTAAATAAGCTTAATTTGTTAAAATGTAACAACATTTGATTACGTATATTTTTTTCAAATATTTTACTCAGGGTAGGTAAAATGGAGATAGTTCGGTAATTGGAGGGATCAGTTGAATTTCCAGATTCAACAAGAGGTATAACTTTACTAAGTTTCATTAGATCAGGAAATACTCCATGAGTAACACAGCAAATAGCTAAATAAGGAGCAGTAACGTTTATTACTAAAGCAATATTTTTTATAGAATGTCCCCACAAGTCGAATGTATTTTTAATTTTTAATGACTTAAATGCTTTACTATATTTTTTGCCTCGACAAATAAAAATTTGAAATTATTTTTGCACTCATTAACATATTGCTTCTGCAATGTTTCTGCAGTATTAGGTGATAAAATAAGGGCTTTGGTAATGTCAGCTGCAACGTTGGTGAAGAATTTTTCTAACTCCGTAGCTACTTCAAATTCTCCTTTTATGTCTACACCATTAATCCTTAATTTATATTCTTCATTAGAAAATCTGTTTTTCCCAGTTTGACAATTAATAATTTTCCATGTGTTTTTTATTTTATTTGTTGATTCTTTTATTATATTTTTAAGGTACCTAGATTTTGCAGTAATACAAGCCTTTTTAAATGTTTTTGAATATTTTTTTTACATATTCCTTAAACCCAATGCTGTGATTATATGCTCTTTCATTATATAACACATATAACATTTTTCTACTTTTATAAATTCCCAAAGTTGCCCATTCACTAAAAGCTCTACGATTTATATTCACTGACATTTTTTAGGTGTAAATGTCTGATAATGCACTGCTTGTATCATGGTAAAAAGTGAATTGTATATGTTTGGGTCCTCATGATAAGGCAACTTTGGTAGTTTTTCCATTTAGACAGTCTCAAATCTTTTCAAACGATTTGCATTAACAGGAACAAAAACAATGTCTTTTCTCGGAGGTTTTTGAATTATTCTTGGCAATATAATTAATAGTCCACAATGATCCGAATCTATCTCATTAATAATTAATTTATCAATAGGTGCCATATTTGTAAATATATTATCAATATAAAATACTTTTTTTATCAATACAAGTGGAACTTGTAGCTGTTACACTAGTAGGCTCAAAGAAAATGTTGTGCAAGTTGTATGACTTAAAGAGATTTAAAAACTTTAGTGACTGAGTTGACGATTCTAATATGTTTATATTGAAGTCTCCACAGATAATTGGTCCACATTGGTCTTTGAATTAGTGGCTAACAATAAATTGCTCGAACTCAATACAAGCAATCTCGATAACTCGTTCAACAGAAAGGCTCACAATATCTCTACGTTCTTTGAATTTAATATTTTTATTGACAATTATTAGGGAGCCACCATGTATCAATGTTGTTCTGCTGAATGAGCTGATAACTTTCAATTGCTTATTTTAGATGCTCCATTCTATTAGTAAGTTTTTCCGACAATATTTGTTTGCTTTCAATAACTTGTGATTATTTGACGAAATTACAAATTACAGTAAAATGAGAAATAATAAACAAATGAATGTGGAAGAAGCCAGGCAGGTCTGCATGGCTCGTGACATTTTGTACTCTATACTCTCTGCCTACTTAGCGTGATAATAATAATATATATTGACCGCCTCTTTTGTCGAGTGGCTAGCGTACACGCCTAACCACATCCATCAACCGCGAGGCTAGGGGTTCGATTCCCGACGGGGGCAGGCACTTGTGTGATGAACATTTAGATGTCTGCATGTCCGGGTCTGGGTGTTTATTAAATTTATTCTGGTATCTATTTAAGTATTTCTATGTATTAGTATCGTTCATTAACACCCATAACACAAGCATATAATTAGCTTACTTTGGGGTTAGATTCAATTTGTGTAACTTGTCCAGGGATATTTATTTATTTATTTATCATCCCTGATTTATTTAAAAGAAATATATTGTTTATTATACACGTATAATACACGTGTGTAATAAACACATTTATATAACCAAATCAATCAAAGTAAACAAATAATCTCACTAGTGTGAAGAGTTTTAGTGGGTAATAATAATAATAATACTAGTGAATAATAATAATACTAGTCTACTAGGTGGTAGAGTTTTACACCGACTAGGACACGCCGGATTGGTTCTACCGCCTTATCTATTCCTGCCGCCGTAACGTTAGTGATTGCCGTTGACGTTTTCCAGTTCAGAGGGGAAGGTAGACGGTATACTTACTTTTGTTCGAAGCTTAACATCTCGGCTTCAGGTTGGCAACGCACCATTACTACCTTTGATTTCTCTAGGCGGCGTGAATTTATTACCATCGCTAAAAAAAGCATCTTCACGCCCATATCCCCGAAGAGGTAGGCAGAGGCACAACCAACGCTACCAACACTAGCCGAAGACACTAATTCCCACAATGTGATAGGTGGCAAGCTTGTCGCCAACCGAGCACATATCCAATCCCGAGCAACGTCATTTCTTAATAAAAAATATACATTTTCTATTTTGTTCTCCGACCCGGGAATCGAATCCGGGACCTCAAAAAGTCAAGTCCAACGCTGGACCGTAGACCACAGAGGTGATAATAATTATATACAGTATTTAATATATTTGCCATCGAGGCGGTCAAGAGTAGCGGTTATTTTAGTTTTTAGTTTTTTAGGTTATTTTAGGTTAAGTCCTTATGTAGAGGTATATGCTGT
>NJDC01004986.1:82792-100786 GCA_002245475.1 Calephelis virginiensis
TCAAATAATTTTAATTTTACGATGTGTACTAACCTATTACTAAACTAACCGACAACTCCTGACGATTCTTCATAATATGATTTATTTTTTTGTCTTTTGTTCTAACATTTAATTACGTCAAGTTTTTTTTTTTTTAATTATTGTATTATCCTCAGATCTTGATTAGTTTTAATTCAATCCGATGTTTTTAAGTAAGTATTAAACACGTTCTATGGTTCCGTTACATAAATACGTAGATACATAATAAAGTTAATAAAGGCATCTTAAAAACTGACGACTGACGACTACGACTAAGCTAGACAAGACAAGGTAGTCGGACATAAATGAGAAACTTAAGCTCTTTCGATACTGGCGCTACGACCATGTTTGGTGTTGCTAACCAAATTGTATTTCTTACGACCAGGTTTACTATAACCTTGTTGATCTTCTAATAAGTGATTAGTACAATAAATAGTTTAAAAAATAAACGAAGTAAGAGTTAAGTAAAGAAAACGAAAGTAAATTTAACGAATAAACCCGGAAATGCTGACAAAAAATATTCACCACGAAAGCACATACATACATACATACACACAGAGTGTAGGAGTGGTTAGAGAGAGGGGGGAAGGGGGGGAATCACTCATCATGTCTAAATGCAACATCCTATTACTACTTATTTACGGAACGACCAACTTGTACCTATTGCGTACGGCTGAAACTTCACGTAGAAAACAGGGGTAAAGTAATAAGAAAATATTATATTACCTATATTGAAACTAAAACTACTAAACTAAAACTAAAAAAATTCGTCGCATTGCATTGCTACTGCTAAACGATATAGTGACTTTTGTTCATGTTCCATAATTGCGTTTTTGAAATGACTGATGTGTTGCCAACCTCGCGATTTTTACAACTTTACCGGGCCTTAATAATTGCGTTTTGTTATTATACTCGTATGGCATGATATGTCTTAAGGTTGAGTCCTTATGTATAGGTACATGCTGCCCCTGCAGCTATACATTTAGTTCCTATTTGTAATGAAATCCATTTTATAATCAATGAATAAAAACTATTAAGTTTGTTTCTCTTCTTTTATAAGGTTTTGAGGCCGTGTCTCGTCTCTACTGATTAAGTTATTTATTTATGGGCCAATGTATACTTATGTTCTTACATTAAACTTCCCGAGCAATTAAAAACCTTTAAATAAATTTTAAAAATACATTAAATTTAAATTATGTTAACAATGTTAAAACCAGATTGTAAAATATATTAAAAGTAAAGTATCTTCACGCCCATATCCCCGAAGGGGTAGTCAGAGGGCACAACCAGGGCAACATTCCCCGAATAACATTTTTTTATTAGAAAATTGGAAAAACAAAATTTCCTGTTTGTTGCCGGACCCGGGATTCGAACCCGGGACATGCAGTCAAGTCCAACACCTGAACTGCTAGACCACAGAGGTGATAATATTAAAAACATAATAAGATATATACAATAATTTGTGGTCCTCACTTAGACCAATAAAAGTGCATTCTTATAGGATGTATTATGTAATATTTGAAGCCTTACTTTAAAAAATGGGAAAAATACAAGCCTTATGAGTTTTTCTGAGAGTATTTCCTTAGTGGGCACTCATTTGTGCTATCAACATCTAGATGTCTGTATTTATGTATTTGTGACTCTGGAATAAATAGACCCTATTATTAATCACAATTTAAGTACAGTAAAACATCAAAAAACGACTCCTATTATTTCATTGCCAGTGAAATCGTGACTTCATTACTCTTTTTTGGAAGAAAGCTAAGAATTCCGAGATGATTTCGCATAAATTTTATTAACCCACAAGTGGTTTTTGAATTTACATAGTATGTTGACGACATCATTAACACTTATGATAATACATTTTAAGGTTTAACTCAAAAACCAACATGTAATCGAATTGTTATAATTTTTATATGTGATCACTTCCGGATTATGATCTACATTTCCAAAAAAAAATTAAGGTTAATTTTTGTTCGCTATTCGCCAATTAATCACGTCAGAAACATACAGTCAAGTTGATAAGCTTTTTGGATGTATATCGTGCCTGACACAATAAAGGGCCATGCAACAAAAATGGAATTTAAGCTCGATAATATATACATACTCGATATTGCTAGTCCCAAAATATTCTTTATAAAAAAAAAACTTTTCAGAATGTAGTACGTCGTTATGAACATTCAACTTTTTTAACAAACTTCTGTTGTAAGCGAATGAGCACTCGAAGTACGAAACACTCTTAAAGAGTCCTTAATTTTTGTTTCCAAACAAATAGAAAGCGTCCTCTTTTTTATGTACAGAATGTTTAAAATGTGACCACAAATAAAAAACTGAACTGTTTTTATATAATCACAGAGTAATTTTAAGTTATTTGTGACAAATATTCTTCACCAAAATTAAACATTGTATTTGTATGAAGAGTTTTGTTTTAAAAAAATTTAAAACCTTTAGATTTTTTACTTGGTGATATTTCATTCAATTAATCTTTGAAACAAACAAAATTAGTTATATTCGAACAACCGTGCAATCATACTGTTTTAGTATTTTTATGTTAAGTTTATTAGAAATAATAACTGTATATTTCTGTCACTATGTTTTACTAAATCCAGACAATGATAACTACGAAGCAATGACAAATTCTGCACCAGTAATATTTCTGCCATTTTCCCTAGACAAAAACATTAATAATTCTGCGATTTCTTAGGCTTTTATTTGGAGCATTTTTTCCGTTTCATCATAGAAAGCGTCATTTTCTTCATGACACACATCTCGGTTTAAAAAAGATTGGATTTGGTTCCAAGTAAAATACAATTTAACCTAATGCCTTTTGATGCTTACTCTGAAACAATGCGTTTTGTGAAGTGACAAAACCCAGCCTTTGCTAGTTTATGCGGTATAGTGCATTTGTTTCGCTGCAATACTGCTTATATTTGTTATAAATATAGTTTTCTTTCAGTTAGCATTGGTCTAACATGGTGTGTGATAGGTACTACCGACCTCAAATTGATTTTCATACAACGATTATGTGGTTAGAATAAACTAGTGTTCGAAATTCCAGCCATGCCTTGTATACCAGCACTGTTTACAAGCTTACCCAACGCCCCATTCACACTATTCCCTACACACACTCTCCTTTCTACGTCCTTGCTAAACGCGCAACCAATACATAAAATTCACTCCACCTTTTTTTTAACACGTCATGCGTGCTTGCAAGAATAACTCACTCTTAAACTTAATTCTTTTCGTTCTGGAGGCAGACGAACAACTCCAATACTTTTTTATCTCCCTCCAAAAGAGTTAGGTGTTCATCTCGAAGTTGTTAGCCAACCTTTCTTCTAATTTCATATTTTCCCTTTCGCGCTTCTCTTTCACTAAGTGTTTGGTGATATTCTTGCAACAGCGGTACTTTTCTTTCTTCAAATCTTTCATACTGTCACTCGACTGCAAACATGATACATAGTCTAGCCAAGCTTTCTTCTTTCTTTCAACTGAGGCTTTTACCACCTCATCCCACCATGCGTCAACACTCACAGATTTGTGCATCTTTGCACTCCCACATACCTCTTTCGCAACATCAACCATACTATCTTTCAAAACATTCCAACAGTCATTCACGTCTAAGTAAAATAGGCACACACAATTCAGCCTGTCTTGGACTTGACTATCATACATGGTTCCTATACTCGGATCTTGCAACTTTTCACTCTTAATCCTTTCAAGCCCTCCAAATGAAAAACGTCCTCGCCAATGCCTCCACTTCTTAGTTTCTTATAACCTAGTAGTGGTCCGTGTTAAGAGTTGGGCCTCTGAAGGCTTTCGTATCCATTGAACACTTCTGGAGGCGACTACCAACCAAAATCAAATCTATCATACTCATTTTATCATTTCTTCTCCATGTACACGTATGTATGTCCTTATGCTGAAACATTGTGTTAGACTCAAGAAGATTCATTTCCACACATAAATCTACAATATGCTTTAACGGCCTCCTAACCGTCCCGTCATGTCCCATCCCACCATTCAAGTCACCACACATAATCACTCTTTTACTTCTTTCAACCATATCCAGAAGATCCCTCACAGAATCCCAAAACTTTTCCAGGTCATGAGTCGACGACGAGTTTACCGGAGCGTAGGCTGCTACCACAAAAACTCGCGTGACTCATAGCTATAGAATATATAGGACCCAGAGCAGTCTCAGTCAGTCAGACCAACCAAACCATACTCTCTCAGGCCTGAGGATAAGCGAAAATATACTATGATACCTTCCCCAGCGCTGGCGCGATCGCTCTGCAATGTATACCAGACAACCTGCCACCGGGGAGATCAAAAGTATCACTACCCTTTCGCTTAGTTTCCGTTACACATAGTAAATCCAAACATCTCTCATCCATTACTTCAATCAACCTCTCACATTCCACGTGCCTATTTGACGCTCTCCACTGCTCGATTCGCCTGTACGGGCTTCACCTGGGTGGCGGCCTCCATCGCCGCATCTGCCTCTTTTTGTACCGACGAGGTCGGATCGGTACGCGTCGCCTCCAGGGAACGGCCCTAACCCGCCCTGCAGAATTGCATTTTAATAGGCTGGCAGGGATCGCGATATGCACGCTTCTGACTAATGACCCCCAAGGAAGGTTTATAAGTATATTTTATACATATTGCATAAGTCGTCACTTTATAAAATTCAGTATTTTAATTTACTAGTTTAAGTTGAATGTTATGTTTTATGTCGTAGTTATATATACACATGGAAAGTTTTATCGACTTTTTAAATAGGGAACGTCTAACCGTATTGTAGTATGTGTTTATGCTTATTTAACTAAAATAAAATCAGCATGTACAAAACATATGTTTTTCATACGTAAAACCCTGTAATGTGGCAAAAACTCGGTGGTCCATATATTTGGTCCCTCGATCTTCAAACTTGTGTCAAGGGTCGATTGGACCCCGCACGGTTGAAGTACCCAAGTGTCAAGTATACTTGGCCAGTTGCGTTGTACCTACTTGAGACGGCCTAAAAATGTCGTTATTGTGATTTCATTGTAATCTGAGGGGTGATTAACGGATGAGAAATATACCTATATCGGAACCTCATTATATATTAAGTTTGTCGGTATTTGCTAGATGTCGCTGGTTGCTTTACTTGTATTGTTATTATGCTTTTAACTTGCATTTTTCGATTGAGAACTCAACAGTGCGAACTCCTTGCTAGGTTAACTATTTGGCTCGGTTTAGTCCTTTTCTTCTAATATTGTAAATGTGACAGTTTGTGAGGATAGGTGGTTGATAGACGATTTTTACTCTTTCACACACAAAATACGAAACCTATTAAGATTAATTTCCACAGTAACATAATTAATACATAAGAACTTGTTGACCCGACAGCCGTTGTTCTGCTTTTTTTAAATATTTTAGACCTACTGAATTCAGCTCCCGATCACAGGGGGCATTTGCCCGGGCTGACAAAAAAGGGGCTTCAAAATTAAGTACTTCTTTACTGTACCAAGTAACTATTTTTCAATTTATTTTAAATGAATATGTATAGTATGTAATAAAAATAAAGAAACTTGTTTTTTTATGATATTGGAAGGCAAACAAGCAGACGGATTTCCTGATGGTAAGAAATTCACGCCGCCTAAAGACACCAAAGGTGGTAACGGTAAGTTGCCAATCTGAGAGGCCTCGAGCAAAAGTAAGTTTACCAGCTACCTTACCCTCCAACCCGGAACACGTCAACGGCAAGCATTGGACGTTCTGGCGGCAGGAATAGGTGAGGCGATGGTACCAATCTGGGCGAGTCGCTACAAAACTCTACCACCTAGTAGGATGTCACAATGTTAGGGACGGTAAGCCTATGCTGACCTTTTACGAGCTGCCTGGCAGGAGAGCAGAAGGTCTATTCTGTAAAGGAGCATGGACCAACACGGTTTGTTTCATTAATAACGGTAGGGAAAATTTGTCTATTTAAAGGTTAAAATTACACCATGTACCTATATAATAACGCACGGGTAAAAGGCGGCAAATATTATTTTGCCCGAAATAGGTGGATCAGTAGCTGATTGAATATGCATATCCAAGTAAGTGAAAATCGGTAAGGCGGTTTAGAAAGACTACGGTAACTAATATTGTGACACTAGAAATTTATATTTATAAGATAACACATATTGTGCACTTTATTCAGATTTTGTGTAATTTGTTACCAAAGTTCACTTTCCCAGCTGGAAGCTAGCACGCAAAAGACAAAGCCATAATAATAAAGAATTTGATATTACTTTTGTAATTAATTAAAGGTCCGGCACTTGGATTATAATTGACTAAACACAACGCCTTACATATTCCTACAGCTATACACTGTCATGTTCCGGTCCGGAGGGTGTGGATGCCGGTAAACATGGACAATAGGCCTAAGATCCCGTTCAAACCGACGCACCTATAACATTAATGGTGTATATAGGTCACGGTTGTCTCTTACCATCAAGAGGGCCGTTTGCTTGTTCGTTACCTATTCCTTTTCCGCCTCACATATTCCTCTGCATACCCCTTACGGGGTAGGCAGAGATTATCGAGTGCCAAACCTCACGATCTTGATAAACATGTCTTGCTTTTTTCACATTAATTACTCTTTTTTAAATTAAAAGCTTTTATTTAACTTGCAATGTATATATGTTAGTTCGGGTGGAATTTTTTGAACTCAATTTTGAAGCAGATATCTTCAACCGATTGGGCTGAAATTTTGTATACACGTTTAAATTGGATGACAATGCATGATAAAATATGTGACGTCATTCTAAATTCAATATGACGGACCACCCAAAAATATTTTTTTACTTTTAATTTATTTTTACACTTTTTAGTTATCGCTGGCTAGGCTTCTTAGTCTCTTCATCTCATTCAACGCATCATTGTTGCAAAATCGTTTTTCGGTTAATTTCGAACAATCCAGCTCTTCAACAAGCTTATCGTTTGGCACTATTTGTTGACAATCCCAGAGCTGCGTTTAGAAGGGCAAAAGCTAATATACAACAGGGTACGTCTAGGTACCCTGAGGTGGTACGTTCTTGACATCATGATACACCCCGGTGCCACTCAGCCCTCGGCACGGCCTCTGTCTCTATCTACTTACATGTGCCTGGCAAAACACAGTTCCCGATCTGATTTTGTTGTCTGAGTTGTCAGAGTTCTCCTTCTCCTAGACAGGTTGCAGACCAATGCTGATATCGCCCATCTCGTTAAAACACACCAACTAAATTTAATCAATCGATGTTACACCTCTTTTTTTTGTTAATTGTTAATAACTTTTGTAATTTTTATTTGCGGAACTTCATTGTTTTTCGAAAACTATCTAGATGCCGTTCCAAATCGAATGACACCTCAATCATAATTTTCGGAGACTGCTGAAAAAAGTTGACCAAAAAGGCACTTGTTGACCAGACTATAAAATCTCATTGTTTATTTGATAATGGTTATAAGTCTGCAGTCTGATAAACGAAAATTAAGTTATCTTCATCTTTGTAAGTAATTGTTAGTCCGGGCTCCTTTGCAGAAAAGACGATCTGTCTTCCTACCAGGCTGCTCGTAAAAGGCGAGCATAGGCTTACCGTCACTAGCACCGTGACATCTGACTAGGTGGTAGAGTTTCGCAGAGGTACCACTGCCTTACCTATTCCTGTCGCCATAGCGTCAGGACGTGTTCCGGTTCGGAGGGTAAGGTAGCCGGTAAATTTACTTATGCTCGAGGCCTAACAATATCCCGGCCTCAGGTTGGCAACGTACCATTACCACCTCTGGTGTCTCTAGGCAAAAATTCGTCTGCTTTGTGCCTTCCATTATCATAAAAAAACGAATATTGTACATTACTAAAAATTTTAAAGAGAAAAAAATTCACCCCTGACAGCTCCTTCAGTTCCAGCTCCAGAATGCTCCTTTTTTTTATATAAGAGGGGGCAAACGAGCAAGTGGGTCACCTAATGGAAAGTGATCACCTCCGCCCACGGACATCCGCAACACCAGGAGTATCACAGATGCGTTGCCGACCTTTTAACCTTACCTTTTGAGATATTGAGGATTCAAGTCCTGCCTGGGGATTTTTTTGTTTCTCTTACATTTGCAGAAATACACCCTAAACACAGGGCAAGTCCTAAAATAAAAATATTTTGTTCATTACATTTCTACAGACGATTTATCTCTTTCGCTTTTGGTTCATTTAAAAAAGATAGATAAGTTTAGTTGGTGCACAGCAAATAAAACCATTACCACAAACTTGTTGAATGTAAAAAAAAATAATGTGATTTTGTTCCAAAATACTAGTTTAGTGGTTCGGTAAAAAACGACTAACTACAGGTATAAAAAATAGAGAAAAAAATAAGCATTATGATAACAATCTCTGCTTTTAGTATAATAGTTATTATTTTGTAAATCAACTGGTTTCGCTTTTATTCTTCAAGGTTTTATTCTTTTACTAGCAGTTTCCCCCAGTTTCGCACGGGTGGTCCCATTTCTAATTTTTCCTAGGAATATCATAGCCTATGTTCATCAGCTATAATTGTAAAATATTTTATCAAATTGATAATATTCCAATTGAAACAACCAAAGCTCTTTGCTCATTTTCTACTATTTCGGAATCAATAAAGAAGCAATCTGTAACTTCAAATTTACCTTTGTCGATGTTGTTTGTTGAAGAAAACGTCAGACTTGTGGGGATATTCTGTTTTGATATTGCACCACAATTAGCCAAATTGGAATGAAACTGAATGGTGTATTTTCTGACGTAACGAAACAAACCCTTATTTAAATCAGGTAACACTTCTGACCCTACGAATTTTCAACCAATTTCATTCATGCTCACACTCAGTAAAATATTTGAAAAATTAATACTTAATCAGATGTTAAATCACTTTAAAGTATACTAATTGTTACATAATAAACAGTTTGAATTAACCAAAGGTTCTTCAACCATTGATGCAGATGTGGAATTATTAAAAAATGTAATTAAAGCCCGGAAGAACTCCCATGATTCATTAGGTGTATTCTGTGATCTCTCTAAGACTTTTGACTATATTCATCATGATACTTTGATCAGGAAATTACGCCATTACGGAATTGAGAACAAAGTTCTTGATGTCATGATCTCGTAATAAATTTCAAAGGGTTAAAATAAGTAGTAAAACCCCTTTGGGTTCTGCGGTTACGATGGGCGTACCGCAAGTCTCTATTCTTGGTCCCTTTTTGTTACTTATATGTATAAAATATTTGACTTATTACGAAAGAGATATCCACGATGTTGTATTGTTCGCGGATAACACTTATATTCAAAGTGAAAAAACAATTAGGTAAGTATGACGAAGCGTACAATGCGATATCCAAAGTTGTACAATGGTTCACAGTCAACAATCTTTTTTTTTAAATAGTAATCAAATAAAGTGTATTAGATATTCAATGCCCAATGTTAGGCCTGTAGATACTAATGTAAAATTAAATGGATCTAAACTGGATCTGGTTGAGTTCACTGTCTTTTTAGGTATAACAATTGATTATAATTCTCAATGAGAAACTGGCAAATAGGCTTAGTTCAACAGCGTTTGCAGTTGAAAAAATAAGAACATTAACAGACATGGAAACGGCCCGAATAGTGTATTTTAGCTATTTAGCTATTCTTATGAAATTCTCCTTTTCGGACATTCTGTAGATCTAAATAAAATTATTTAATTTGCAATTTTCCGCCAAAAATAATTTTATTATTGCAAATTAAATAATTTTATTTAGATTTAAGTATGGATTTCCGCAAAGTAACGCCTTCTTCTATTAACATTCTGTAGATATAAGCACTATATTTGTATTACTAAAAATAGCTATTGAAGCTGTTTATAATATTAATTTTAGGGATTTCCTCCAAGAAAAATTCAAAGAAAAATATTTTAACCTTAAGTTCTTACATTAATGAGGATCTAATGTAAATTAAATAAAATTTGTGTATCTTCACAAAAATGTGACGTTCACGAAGTAAATACGAGAAATAAAAACAATATAGCAGTATACAAAACTCGTCTCCATAAAACTAATAAATCCTTTTTGGGTCAATGTATACGTTTCTAGATTAAGCTGCCCAGTATTATTAGAGATCTACCTTTGAATAAGTTAAAATGTATAAAAGTAAAATTGTGTAAAAAGGCTATTGTATGCTTTCAGAGTATTTGGACGACGAACATTCTTGGTGATAGAAGTTTCAATCTCGCAATTACATCGCAATTACAATTCGTAATGTGATTTGTTGTACTTTGTTACATTGTCTATTTAAGTTAAAATGAGATTGTTATTTGTAGTTTGTATCTGTTTATAATGTTACTATTAGTATTGAAAGAAGACAAGCCCGCTGAGTTTCTTTCGTTGGATTTTCTTAATGTGTTGTTGCAATTCAAAAAAATGTCGACGCGCACTAGTACTTCGTACATGGTCCACGTAAATAAAGTTTTTTTCTGATTCTGATTACGAGTAGATGAAATTGGCCGTAAAATGTTACGTGTTGACTTACATATTATTATTTTCACCTGGCAAAAAGTAAAGAAAAGATGTAGCCAAGTAGGAGCAACAATTGTAACATAACATAAAAACATTTTTTTTCACGTTTCTTAAGCTAAATTACGCTTTATTGTGAGTAGCCAGATGTGTGGTCTACGGCATGATGTAAAATTTCCTTAAATCAAAGATTATAAAGTTTTCTTTAATACTACAAATGGATATTTGTTGATTTGCAGTCACGTCTTCACCTTCAAAACTGCTCTTAAAATTTTACTACACACTTGTTTTCCCACGTGACATTTCGTGATTTTTGCTGAACCTCCCCTCGTACCTTAAAAGGTTTCACTTTTTACAATTTACTTTACTTTTTTTTTCACGTGTTTAACTGACGACCTTTTAGGGGGGATACGTAGTTGCAGGCGTCTCAAAAGTCTTCACCTGCACAGAACACACAAACACATTATAGAGATACTAAACAATTAGATTTGATTTTAAATAATACTACTATTGAGAATGTAGATTGTACTAAATTCCTAGGAATAAAAATCGATAAATATTGTAACTGGAAATCGCATATTGATTTACTTTGCAATAAAATCGATACGTTTGTATATGTATTGAGAAGAATTAGAGAAGTGTCAGGATTAGAGGCATCTCTGTTAGCTTATCATGGGTATGTTTCTTCCGTTTTGCAGTATGGTATTCCTATTTGGGGGAATTCTTACTTGACTCTTTAGAGTTCAGAAGAATTGTATACGTGCTATATGTAGTGTCAATCAATTACATTCATGCAAGCCACTTTTTAGGTCACTTAAAATATTGCCTTTACCTTGCTTATATATATTGGCTGTATGTGTATTTGTAAAAAAACATCATAATTTGTTTCATACAAACGCTGATGGCCTAGGTTTGTCTCATTTTAGAAATAGTGCGAAACTACATGTGCCTAACCAAAAACTCAACATTTACAAAAATAACGTGTATTGCACATCCATTCGTATATACAACCAAATTCCTCAAATCACTTCCATTAAACAGATTTCGAAAAAAGGTATTCAACGTACTTTTAGAGAAAAAATATTATAATGTCAAAGATTTTCTTGCAGATAAGAATAAATAATACAGTATTTCTAAAATGATTAATTTAATTGCAGAATGTTGGGTGCGCAGGAGTTTGTTTCGCCGTTTATTCTCCTGTCTGGCTAGGTTTGGAAACGTTGGTAGTTTACGATAGATAAGGATAAATTAATTTACATTCTAAAAATTGTGTGTATTAATAAATAATCATGTAATCTCAAAACAAACAATAAACAGTGTGTAAATAGTAAATCGGGAATAAATCACACCACAAGTTGGTAGAATATGTAGGAACGCTTAAATAATTTTGTAACATCTTTGTAACACTCATATTCCGCAAATAAATATTTTTTTCTTTCTTTCTTTCTTTCTTTTCTTTCTTTTCTTTTTGTCAGAACAGTTACGGTTTTCGTACAAAATTTCCTCCCCCTTTGCAGCCCTTTGGGGGATCAATTTTTGAAATGAAAGTAGCGTACATAGAAACTCGGGTCTTTAAGTATATGCATATTAAATTTCACCAAAGTTTGGTTAAGCAGTTTAACCTTGAGAACGTAACAGACAAATACATTTTTAGTATTATTAATACTCATAGCTGTCCTGGCGAACTTCGTTCCACCCGTTCAGTTTGTATGGGGATACTTTAAAATTTTATTCCTATTTTACTCGCAGGTTTTGTACATGGAATCTAGAAAATTTAGTGTTATATGTATTTTTAATGCCATTACATTAAAAAATCTGTCAAAAAATTAAAAACATATTTTGGGATAGGCCGCCCTTATTACTTCGAGGTGGAAATACCAGTGTAGAGAACACCCTATTCCAAGACCTATCGAGTGTGATATAAAATTTGATCAAAATCGGTTCTGCCATTTTGGAGAAGTATTGTAACACTGTGACACGAATTTTTTATATATAGTTCTGTAACACAATAAAAACTTATCAATTAAAAACGCTGGCCATAAAAATGCTTCTTAATTTGAATTAAGAATCTTTTATGAAAATAAGTAGGTACGTATATTTTTTCTAACTTGACGTATTAAATATGAAGTGGACACTTAATAAAAACCGTGTTGCGATTATCGTGCTGCGTGGATGTGGTTACACATGAATGTCATAATCAGCTGGAGGACGTCCACTCAACGGATTCGACGATCGACTGCTTTCTAGAAATCTTACCTAACTGAATAGCTAGACCTAGGTATACATACGGATTAACAACTTCAAGAATTGAGTTCTCAACTTGAACTGGTATAGGTGCAACATAAACGTTAGACATGACTTTCATCTTGTCCAAGTTCATCTTAATACCCACCTGTCGGCAAAACTCTATCGAGGTCACAGAGCATCTTGCTCTAGTCTTCCAGCGAATACGCCATGACCACAATATCATCTGCGAATCAAAGGTGAGTGATTTACTCGCCATTGACATGCCGAGTCTTTTGTAGTCCAGAAGCTTGAAGACATCTTCCAGTGCAGCAGTGAACAGTTTACCAGAAGTTCTGATCCTGTAATCGGACCGACATAGTGGCTCTTTCGTACAAACGATAGATTTCGATGTATCGATAGTGGCTGTTACACCGATGTAATGACTAAAGCAGCGCCCATGTCTCAACCGGATCGAAGGCTTTCTCGAAGTCCACAAACGCTAGGCATAAAGGCCGATTATACTTCTTGGACTACTGTATAATCTGGAGCAGCGTATGAATGTGGGCTACGATGCTAAAGCCTTTACGGAACCGGGCTTATTCGGGACGTTAGAAATCGTCCAACCTGCGTGATGTTCGGTTCGTAATGACCCTTGAAACAACTTGTAAATGTGACTCAGATGTGAGATGGTCTAAAATTTTTCAAAAAGGTTTTGTCACCTTTCTTGAAAATGAGAACAACCACAGTTCTGTTCCTCACCTCTCGAACACTGCCTTTTGGAGGACTTAAAGTACTAGAATTACGCCCGCTCTCAGGAGAGCAGAATCAATCAATCCATCGTCCCCTTATTGCTCTTCGTTTGTTTCAGGGCCATCCGAATCTCGTACAAGCTTACGTCCGGGATGTATTCAGTGTAATGTCAGGTGAGTTTGGCTCTAGTATACACCAGTAGTGGTTACATAACAATTCAAATGTTCAACATACTGAACAAAATTAATTTATCCAGAAGATCTAGAACAATAGAAGTTTATCATACCAGCAAGCGATGTAATTAGGACTCGAGTTTGGAAGACAGAAAAATAAGCAGGCGCCCTCGCTCTGTTAGGACACCAGCAGTGGTAAAAGCTGTGAAGGCGCAAATTTAAAGTATTTTGTATTTATACCCGCAAGGATAAACTGATAGAAAAAAATTTGGATGGAGACTTGGGACTACAAGCTTATCGTACGAAAACAGGCATCACGTGGATGCGTGCCTAATTAACATGAGACTAAAGAAATCTCGCGTTTTGTCGAAGCAATACGCAGGAAAAAAATCACCGTTAAATTCTTTTTTCAGACGAAAACATTTTTACTGTGGAGGAGAGTTACAACAAACGAAATAAGGTGTACGTCCAAAGCAGTGACGAAACAATCCGTATTACGCGTGTGCAGCGAGGCCATTTTCCATACTCAGTCCTGATTTAGTTAGGAGTCTCATATTGGGGCTTAACTGACTTTTGTGAGAAAGGCGGAAAAACTAATGCGACTGTGTATTAAAATTCAGAACACAGCGCTAATGAACCTTGTGGAACCTGTTTCTCATACTATGTTCAACCACAGGCCTTGGATATTCCAACAAGATTCTGTGCCAGCCCATAGAGCGAGAAGCATGCAAGACTAGCTAACTGCACATGAAATTGACTTCATCCTCCATGAAGGCTGGCTTCTTCCAGTTAAGACTTGAATCCGTTGAATTACAAAATATGGCAACACATGGACTTCGCGCGTGCTGCTGTAGATGACTGGCCGCGCAGATTGAAGGCCTGTATTGAAAATCGTGGTTCTCATTTTGAGTAAACGTAATTAAATAAGAAGGCACGTTTTTTAATTCATTTTGATAAATAAATGATTATTCTAAAAGCAAACAGGTGATAATTATTAAAAAAAATGTGATAGAACTTATGACCCGACTAAGCAGAAGTACATTTCGTTATATATCCTTCCAAAAAAAATCAGAGTTTTTCATGCGAACGAAATCAAAAACAACAACTATTAATCTCAATAATGTAGTCGAATATACCAGAAAACACGCAGAATAAATATCAAGGTTATTTTTTTTGTAATAATAATTAAAATTAACATTACATTTACATAGTTGTGCTATAAACAATAGACAATATACATATAATTGGCCGCCACAATCCCATGATAAGTCTTTAACGAGATCCTCGTTAGTCGATGGACTAGTTAATTTTAACTGATTTTGAGTATAACAAACTCGCTGAATCCGGCCTCCCCAGTACAACAGAGTAAGTCCATACTTAAAGAGCTAGGCAGAGGCACACATGCAAACGACTAGCCGAAGACACTAAATCTCACAATGTAATAGATGGCAAGCCTATCGCCCACCGGGCACATATCCAATGCCTTTTAGAAAATTGGAAAAACAAATTTTCTTTTTGTTAGCCTGACCCGGGAATTGTACCATGGACCTCTTGCAGTCAAGTCCAACACTTGAGCCGCTAGACCACAAAGGCGATTATTCTTAAATTTCACTAATTGCAAGTGCTAACGACCTTGCCAACATTTAAAATAATCTATGCTGCCTACTATGAAACCCTTTATGAACGAGTCCAACTGGGTATTTGGATACTTTACTTTTTTTTAGTCTTAAGCCGTTTTCATTCCCAACTTTTGCATCACTTGAAAAAACCTGTATGAAATAGAACTTGATAATTAAATCATCTTTATATTAATACATGTAGCAAAAACTTTGGACCCCTTTTTAAGAAAATTGCTCGGGCGGAGGAGCATGAAATTTGGCCCACTTATAGTTTATGTGTAGGAGAAGTGCAGAACGCTAATATTTTTCAATAATAATGCTTATAAAGTACATTAAATCTATAAATAAAACATTACCCAAACTAACATGCATTTGACCCACACAAACAAATATATTGATCATAACGATAAAAGACCACAGATGGCACACCATACAGTTTGGAAAAAATAGTAGTTGATCTTGAGAAATGAATATGGCGTTCTTATCAAAAAGATATTAAAATTTATTATGGTCGAATTTCGACCAATGGGCGACCACTAGTAAATATTAAATGTTTCAGTTCTGGCGGCGGTTTAAAAATCCACTGCATCAACAGATCATAATCATTTACATTGAAATTACAAAGTCACGTATTAATTCTAATTAAAAATATATCCGAATTAGGGATGCCGATTCTTTCCGAAAAATATAGATTTTTAAATCGATTTCAATTGTAGCCTGATGAATCGATTCACAAGAAAATCGAGGTCTAAACGATCGATTTCAAGAAAATCGATATTTTTTTAAATGTGTTAATTTTTTGTTATTTCCAGTAAAGTTGCAACTGCCTATCATAAATAATGTTTAATTTCTTTGTTTAATCTTTAGTTTTTTTCTCAGTGCATTTTTTAAACAGGGTTCCTTTGCCACAAGTTACTAAGTATATATTATATAACAACAGTCACTCAATTAATCAAGGTATACATATGCGACAAAATTGTCAGCGATGACTTATTTTTGTTAAAAAGAGGTGAAGGAAACTAAACATACTGCCGTTTAACAAATTTTGAGTAAATAATCCTTTAATCGGTAACAATAATTTAATACGGGTACTTTCAACCAATTGTAAATAATTTTATGTTTCATACAAAACAGAAAATATCGAACATCAATTTTCAAGAGTTACATATCGATTTACTAAATCGATTCAGTACTACGTATCGATTTAAATTAATCTATCTAAGTTCGCCATCCCCACTAAGAATAGACGATAATTAGCAAGTTTTAAATAATAACTGCCTCATAATAACAATGATTTATAAATACATATAATTAAAAACTATATAAACAACTTATACAGTGGTTGAAGCTTAGTACGGAGTCTTCCCGTTCATTGGACAAAAACGATCGATATGAGTTTTATAAATAAAGTAGTGATAATAACGGGTGCTGGATCAGGAATAGGGGAAGCGACAGCCAAGTGTTTTGCTAAGTTATCCGCAAGGCTAGCCTTGCTAGATATAAACGCTGGTGCAATTCATAAAGTTAAACATTTTTGTGAAAAAATAAGTAATAATAAAGTTCTAGAAATTGTAGCTGATGTTAGTAAAACTGAAGATATAGACAGAGCAGTAGATGAAATTAATGAAGAATTTGACAGAATTGACATCCTTGTTAACTGCGCTGGTGTAATGAGTTTTGCTGGAATTCTAGATACTCATTTACTAGATGAATACGACCGAGTTATGAATATAAATTTGAGATCTGTGATAGCAATGACACATCGTGTTGCACCAATGTTAGTTGACAGCAAAGGATGCATAATCAATATATCGAGTGTATATTCTAAGCAAGTGACCATGTCTACGATTCCGTACAGCATCTCAAAAGCTGGAATAAGTCACTTTACTAAATGTATTGCCTTAGAATTAGCATCCAAAGGTGTCAGAGCAAATTGTGTTGTACCTGGACCAACAAATACTGACATTGGAATCAACATGGGATTGTCTCAGGCTATGGTGGATATGCTTAATGAGAAAACAGTAAATTCAGTTCCATTAAAGATGATTTTGAATCCTGAAGAAGTTGCAGAGATGATTATATTTTTGGCAAGTGAAAAATGTAAAGGTGTTACAGGTGCAGAATTTGTCATTGATTCTGGAATGTTACTTACGTCTGTTGATGTGACTCGAGATGTAAAATAGTGAAAGTTTTGATTTTTTTTTGTTTTATCACCAATAATCAATAAATATTATAGATCTTATAGATTTTATCACCAATAATGCTCCAGATAAACAATCTTTTTCCTATCATTAACTGTTTACTGTATTAATCGCCTCTGTGGTCTAGCGGTCCGGCGTTGGACTTGACTTCTTGATGTCCCGGGTTGCATCCCCGGGTCGGGCAACTAAAAAATAGAAAGTTTGTATTTTCAGTTTTATAAAAAGATAACGTCGCCTGGGATTGGATATGTGCCCGGTTGGCGATAGGTATACCACCTATCACATTATGGGACTTAGTGTCTTCGGCTAGTCGTAGTTGTGCCTCTGCCTACCTCTTCGGGGATATGGGCATGAAAATACTTTATTTTTTATTTTTATAGTAGACAAGAAAAAATCTAAAACTAAATAAAATAAAAAAAACTCTGCAAACCCATTAAAGGAAAATAATAAATGAAATAAGTAGACATGGTGTAGCAAAAATGAAATACATTT